>JASSUY010038670.1:0-59279 GCA_032466535.1 Forpus xanthops | reverse complement strand
TGGATGAGCCAGGGAACTACAGACCAGTCAGCCTCACCTCTGTGCCTGGCAAAATCTTGGAGCAGATTCTCCTGGAAACCATGCTAAGGCACATGAAAAACAGCAGGGTGCTTGATGACAGCCAGAATGGCTTCACTAAAGGAAAATCCTTCCTGGCCAATTTGGTGGCTTTCTAGGATGTGGTTACAGAACTGATGGACAGGGGTAGAGCAGTTGATGTCATCTACCTGGACTTGTGCAAAGCATTTTACAGATATAATAGATAGACCACCCAGAACTGGCTGGATGGCCACACACAAAGAGTTGTGCTCAATGTCTCCATGTCCAGCTGGAGACCAGTAACGAGTGTTGTCCCTCATGGATTGGTGTTGGGACCGATCTTGTTCAACATCTTTGTCAGTGACATGGACAGTGGGATCATGTGCACCTCCAGCAAGTTTGCCTATGAGACCAAGCTCTGGGCTCAGTTGATATGTTGAAGGGAAGGAATGCTATCCAGAGGGACGAACTTGACATGCTTGTAAGGTGATCAGATGCCTACCTTATGAAGTTTAACCATGAAAAGTACAAGGTCCTACAGCCAGCTCAGAGCAATCCCAGGCACAGCTACAGTTTGGGCAGAGAAAAGATTCAGAGCAGCCCTGAGGAGAAGGACTTAGGGGTGTTGGTCGATGAGAAAATGAACACGAGCCAGCTTTAGTGTATGCTTGCAGCCCAGAAAGTCAATCGTATCCTGGGCTGCATCAAAAGGAGCATGACCAGCAGGTCGAAGCAGGTGTTCTCATGAGACCTCACTTGGAATATTTTGTGCAGTTCTGGTGTCCTCAACATAAAAAGGACATGGAACTGTTGGAACAAGTCCAGAGGAGGGCCACGAGGATGATCAGGGGACTGGAGCACCTCCCCTGTGAAGACAGGGGGAGAAAGTTGGGGTTATTCAGCCTGGAGAAGAGAAGGCTGCTTGGAAGCCTCATAGCAGCTTTCTAGTATCTGAAGAGGAGATGTAAAGATGCTGGGGAGGGCCTATTCTTTAGGGGCTCTAGTGATAGGATAAAGGGTAATGGATTACATTAAACAGGGGTAAGTTTAGATTGGTTATAAGGACAAAGTTCTTTACTGTAAGTGTTGCGAGGCACTGGAATGGGTTGCCCAGGGAAGTTGTGAATGCTCCATCACTGGCTGTGTTCAAGGCCAGGTTGGACATAGCCTTGAGTGGCATGGTTTAGTGTGAGGTGTCCCTGCCCATGGAAGGGGGGTTGGAACTGGATATTTTTAAAGTCCTTTTTAACCCTAACTATTCTATGATTCTGAGAAGAAGCTACTCCAGCCTATGAGCTGGCTGTTTACTTCATAACTAGAAGTCACCTTTATACCTGAACAGCATCCTCATTGAGCTAAATGCTCTTTTTTTTTTTTCTCAGTCATCAAAGATTTGGCATGATAAGACAACCTGAGTTTAAAGTTCATATTGAGGGGAATGATATAATGTGCAGCATACAAGCAAGAAAATATGTAGCATCTATTTTTCCCCACAAATAGAACCGCACTTTGTTTATGGTAATTGGAAGAAACCGGCACCACTCAGGGATAATAGCACTTTAAACACTAAAGTGTAGCTACTAGAGTGCAAGACTAAGTGTACACACTAGTGTGAAAGTTGTGGTGACTATAGGTTTCCATATAGGCTTACCCTGCAGTAAACCAACACGAGCATGTGCTTAATAACCTAGAGCTCGCTCCTTCTGTTGAAGTATATTTAAAGGATGAAGAGCACCGCAACTACAGTTAGTGGAAATAGTACCTACCTAGGGTCCAATATTTGGTGTGTAGAAGGTATTAGGAAGTCACCTTTGTTCTTTAAGTTACTTCCTAAATGGAGGATTGGACATTATCTGTGGGGCCCAGTAGTCATGTTCGTATGAAAGGATAAGAGGTTGATTTGGCCAGTACTGCTGTGGATTTCTTGTATTCAGGCTCACTGTTACAGGCACAGCAAACGTAGTCAGAGATGCCTAAAAATGACTGGCTGCCACACGATAAATAGGAACCATGCTCAGGATGTGGAGCTGGCAGTTCAGTGATATGCGGGTCACCTAATATTTGGTGTTCTCCTTTAGCCAGCCTGCTTTATTTTTTTAATTAGAACATGAGGGGAAGACAGCAATCATTAGTAACAATATTAATCACTCTTATTGGAATAAACAATCATGCAGTTGCAGAGCTTTTTACTCAAAAATCTCAACCAACACCAGGGATCCCCTTCAAATCTGTGAGCGGCATTAGGTAACTGAGAAAGTATTTGCAGTAAAATAAGCCCAGGAATTGTTGATGTTCATGGCATTTCTTACGTGGGAAGAACTGCAGAAACAGAGTTTACCCGTTTATCTCCAGTTATACTTGATAATCTTGAAAGATCACGGAACACAATGATAACAGTCACACTATAATAAACACAATGCTACTACAAGGTAAGATGCTTTGTGTCTGACTGAGATGGAGTAGCTTCTGCCCAAGCTTCCCTGTAACCAGCATTTAGAAGGATATATATTTACTTTTTGTCATAGCTCTTGCAGTGACCTCCAAACAAAAATCAAAGTACTGTTCTCCTGCATGTGGGAGGCCAAGTCTTCTTCCCTGAGCACTGTGCAAGGTGCAGGCAGCTCAGTAACATTCATGCATTTTGCATTGGTAGCTGCAGAGTTTAGTTTCCCCATCGTGCTCAGAGCTGAAACGCAGCCACCTCCAGGTCAGAGAGATCTGCCTGGTCTCAGGGCATTGCAGAACACCTCCTGCAAAACGATCCCACAGGGAGATCAAACTTCTGACCAAGAGAGGCTTGGACAGGTTCCTCAACTGGTCTGTGGAGGGCTGAGGTCCTGGGGGCTCAGCAATTTACATGCGCTGAAGATGTGACTACTTATGTCTCAGGTATGATATTTAGTTTGCTGAACCGTGTATTAACTCTTTAACTACCAGCTTCTGTTTAAAGCCACATATATATTATTCTGATATGCTTTATTCTCAAAGCCTTGAGCTGATACAAAGTAAATCAGTGTAAGTCAGAGCAAACACCTTTGTGCAACATAGTTGTAAAAACAGTGGAACTTAGAATCATAATTTGCCCTGTCAAGCTTCCATGCTTGGATTTATCCTGTGAAAATGTAGGGAAGGGTCCTGTGTTCAGAGGACAGCTTGCTGGGGACTGTTAACAGCTGCACACTTGCTTGTGTACACAAGCAAATGTGTGTGTAACCTAGATACTCAGAGACATATGTGTGTATACACATATAAATCTTCCCTTGGTGTGTATGTGTGTCTGTGTACATATATATTTATAGAGAGAGAAAGAACGAGATTGAGTACATATACATATGAGAAAATAATTCAGTTCTCCTACAATCTGAAATGCCCTCTGGATGTGCTTGCCTTTCTTTACTAAGTACAGAGGAAACCAAGGGAGACTGAAAAAATGCTATTTTTAGTAATAAATTTCCTAGCTTGTGCTACTAATACTGTTGTAACTTATTACACTGAAAGGTATTTGGAAATTAATTAACTAGGCTCTTAATCCTGTTTGCTTTGTTCTTTTTTCCACTGTGAGCAACCAAAATGAACTGTGTACTTTCACCTTTATTACCAATCAGTGTCCAATCGCTTTCACTTTTACAGTCTCAGATGCATAGACTATACCACTGTGTGAAACTAGGCATTTCCCCTCAAGTCAACAACTCCTTTGCTAGCAGAAACTAAAAAATAAATAGAAATTCAGGAAACCTTTCTGCTTCATAAAACTGTATATTGCATACTGTATTTTTTGATCATAATTCAAACTATTCCAGTTCAATTCTACCTTTAAAACTGTGTAAGATGTCCTTGGACTTAATTTTGGGGTGTTGCATTGACAGGAGGAGACACTAGGCTGAGTTCCACATGGAACACTTGTTATCTTCTCCACTAAAGTGGTTCTCATGTTTGTGGCTCCAGGCTGCACATTTGAGTCAAACAGTTGAATTCACCCTACCCAAGCCTCCTTTCAGCTCCAACCAGTCCAGACTAGTTTTTGCCCACTTTGGCAAAGCCCAGCTGAAGAAGATGATTTCTTTTTACCCAGTCACAGTGACCCTGGGTACACAGTGGGGCACATAAATGCTCCTTCTACTTCACCAGTTGTAACATTTTCTTAATTCAAAAGCTACACCTGAGATTAGTGATTCTTCAAGAAGGAGGAACATTTTCCCAGTTCTGCCAGTGGGCGTTGTTATTTAAGATAGGAAGACTGTATTGAAAAAACATTGCCTAAACCAGTGGCAGTGCCTACCTGTTGGTAAAGCTATTGTGACAAATATATCTCCGTAAAAGATCAGCAAAAGCATAATTGCATTTACTGACCAACTAACACATGACAATAAGAGTCTTATTGTTGTCCCCTTTCCCTGGTCCCTGAAGGAGAATCTCTCACAGCTACCTACAATCACAGGAGTTCAGTGTGAGAGGCTGAAAAAAGCACTTACCTCTCTGCTCCTTATTTATAGTGCTCAGCTAGTTATTCAGAACATGCTACTTTTGTGAAAACCCCTGTTGATGAGCATTTCAGTTCCGTTGAGTTTTATTCATGTAAATTGTTTTGAATTCCATAACTTTCAATGCTCAGCTGAGACAGCGTAATTCCTTTCAGATCTGAGTGTTAAAATTGCTTCTTGATCTCACATCAACACAGGAGTAATTTCTATGTACAAATGGCACTGCTGCTTATGTTATCCATGGTGACACTTCCATGCAGCCACTGGCCTGCTGTGGAGGACAGGCCTGACACTTCCTCAAACCAAACCTTTATTTCTGTGTACAGTTCTGCTTCTTATTTGCTCTCCATTCCACTTTCCAATTTGCGGATGCTCCTTCTGTAAGGAACTGGAAAGAAGAAAATCTCAGCTTCGAAATTGCATTGCATTTAAGTCACATCATTGTAGAATTTTTGATGCACAGAGATGGAATAGTGAATGCTGCTGCCAATAAATAACTGTATGTTCCAAGTGTCCTTTCCTTGTAATGGCAACTTCTGTTTGGCCCCTATCAGAACATACCACCTATGCTTTGCTACGCTGTATTTTGTTTTTCCATCAGAGATACTGAAATATATTTCAGTGCTTGAGTGAAAATCCCACTCAGCATTACTTGGAAAATGCTCTGTTTGTTAACCAAAGAGTTTGTGCTAGCTATCATTGAGTCTAAAAGGATATCAGACTTCTGGAGATTTATCTAAGGCAAAAATGGTTGCTAGAGATCAATGTCCAGATCGCAAACTTCATTCATTTTCCTTCTGCATACCAGAGATAATGACTCATATTCTCTATCTCTGTGTTTTGCATGAGCCTTAGTAAGTGGCTCATTTGCAGCCAGAGCATAAAGACCTACAAATGGCAAATTAAATTCTTGCAATTCAGTTTCATCATCTTTTCCTCAAATTTGCAAAGACTTTTTGCTAACACAAAACTTCAAATTCTGCAATAGATATTTCACCCCTCTTGCAGATGGGCTTCCTTATTAAATCACAAAATCTTAACTGCAATATCCTACAATAACGATCCTAATAGTGGCAGGGAAATTACTGTCATTCCCTCCTTGGAAAAATGGGCAAAACCACACACAAATTCAAACAATGTTTTGGCAAAAAATACCACCCCCCCTTTTTTTTTCATTCAAGAGCTCTATTTCCCATGCTAATATTACACACCACTTACTGGCATTACAGTTCTTGTTTTTAAGGAGCTAAATAATAATAGAATCTAAAAATACGAACCACATGTTTTGTACAAATATATGAAATTATCTCAAATTACTTTTCTTTATACAATGTGTTCAATTGCCTTGTTTTCATATTTCAAAGCATTCCAGCCTGTCACAATGTTTGCCTGTAAAGGATATATAGAAAACCAATAGAGCTGCCAGGCCGCTGGGACCGTGCTTCCTCAGTCTGCTTCCGTACGCTTTAAATGTTAACATTGCTTTAACCTTCATGCTTCTGCAAAAGTGCATGAGGGATTTGAAACCTCTCACATCCTCCACAACCACATCATGTCAGCACTCTTTGCCTTTCTGGTTACCGAGCTAATGGAAGGTGGCTAAATGAGCCCTCTGCTCACACTTGGACAACAGAGAAGAGGAAAATGTCTTGCCTTGGGAAAGAGTTAATCCTGCCTAGCCTAGCGTGGCTGGCTGCGTCATGGTGACTTCCCTGCAGGACTGAAAAGTTTGACATCACTGTTTGCTTAGGGTTGAGTCCAAAAGCACAGTTGCGCCCTGTCAGGAGCTGCAAGCGTCAACAGCCTTTCCTTGATGCCAGCTCTCTGTGCAACCTCTAAGGACCAACGGGGAGCAAAATATCCTGGTGAGGCAGAGCTGGAGCAACAGCAAACACTGAGAAGAGGCTTTATCACTTGATCGTTCATTTACTTCTGATGTCAGAGCATTTTAAGGTGCAGGCTTACAAATGAGCAGTAACTTCCTCAGTGTGTCAAAGGGTGTTCTTTCAAGTGCACTTCCCTCTATAGTAGGCTTACGAATTTCCTGTCAGATTGGTGCCGACTTAACGCTGAAATTTGTTTTCCTGTAACAAAGTGGAAAGAATTAAATTTGCCTAAAATGAAGAGCTTCCTAGGCTTATCCACGTTTTTAAGTAAGACCTTGATACAGTAAAGCCATGACTTTGCTCTGTTGCACTTTATCTTTATATGCACATTTCAGTTGTTTGCAGAGCCAAATTCTGCGTCTACAAGCAGTCTGTTTTTCAAAGGCGTGCTATGGAGACAAAGGTTGAAACCCAAATCACTTCACAGCAGTCTGCAAGTCCGCTTCTCTCTTCAGAAGTTGTAAATGTGTCTAAGCAAAAAGCAACAGTTCTCCTATGTGTAAATAATGGGTTTGGGTGAAATAGCTCTAATACCTGAAAAAATCCTTGTTTAAAATGGAGAAGGAACTTCTGGTTCTGAGCACCAGTCTGGAATACTTTAGGGCTGGATTAGTATGCAGGAAGTAAAGAAATGAAAAGGCAAACCATGGCTTAAAAATGTCATTGCACAAACATACATGCATACTCTATCAGGCCTTGCTTGGTGGATCAGTAGTGCAGCAGGCAATGACAATGATACAGTTTCATAGTTCCACTGTTACCAGGGGATGCACATAATGCTTGACAAACTGATGTTCTGTATAAGCAATAGACTGGGTCTTTCCTTCTCATCTGTAGAGGAGTGGGAGAGATTACAGTACAAATATAGCAAAATCTGTCTGGTAAACTCAGAAGCAAGTGGAAATATAATATATTCCATTCAATGAGCACATTAGTATTGTGTTAATAAAGAGATTCAGACAACTTCACACTTAATTAGCAGACAAGCACAAATTGTTCCGTTTTTTTGGGAGGAAGCTGTGTGGTATAATAAGAAAGAGAAATCACTTAGAAGACCATTTGTATGTGTAAAACCCTGATTCAGAAGAGAATATGGAGGTCTCTGATCTCATTATATGGGGGAGAGAGAAAAATCCAGCCCTGGCAAACTTAATTTCGAACCCTTGTGTTAAGCTCTAATTTCTCCTACTGCTGTCTTTGCTTTTGGCAGTTTGTGGTTTCAGTAGAGGTGATACTAGTTTATCAGATGACACCATATTAGGATGATGGAAAAGATTTCCTGAGTAAGTGGTCACCATGTCTGAGCCATAGGTATTATCTGGGTGGGAAGTTGAGGTCTAGCAAACTAGATTTTGTTCCTGGTTGAAGGCCCTAAAGACAGGCTGGCTTTCACGGTGCCTCTTTTGGGTGACTAGATTCTTTCTGAGAGAAGTCTGCACTATTTCGTAGATAGGGAATCCTGTCACACCAGGTTTATCATTTCCCTGCCTAGCATTAGGCTCACAAAGTACTCTCCTAGGATGAAAATTACCAAATTCATTTAGCTTCTTGATTCGTGTGCAACGTAAAGTTACATGCTACCAGGCCAATATTAGTGTTCACAAGCTTAATACATTGAGTTACATCAGCTGCTTAAAGACAAAAAAAGAAGACTACTTAATAGGCCATCAAAAGCTTGCAGAAAACTTATTTCAACTGCTTACCATCTCTGGAATGAAGCAGTCCAAAAGGCCAAGAGAGAACATTTTCTGCTTTGAAGGTCTTGACAGAGACATGTAATCATCTGTTATTTCCCTGTGGCATATTTCTGCAAGTATCTTCAAGAGGTGTTTAGAACTTCAATGACAATTTCTCATAAAAAAGAAAAAAAAAAAAAAAAAACAAGAACTCTAAAGTGTTCTTCATAGTCACTTCAACCACAGTCTATTCCAGTGATATGTAGCTACAGCTAAGAAGCATCTCTATTTCACACAGGAAGAATGCAGGAGTGGGATGTTGGCACAGATCTGCATGCTCAAACAGTAGTATCTGTGTGGGGGAACCTGCAAGACTGTGATGCTGAGAGTCCCCAGTTCAGCAGTGAGCAAAGTTAAGTGCTTGTGCTGGATGGTGATTCCTTATCTACCCCTCTAGCAAAAGCAGAGATGAAATCCCAAGTAGAGTGCACATACATCAACAACAGCTCCACTCATCAGAGTGGCTTAGCCTCATACCTTGAAGAAATCAGGCTAAAAATATTCTTCATGGGACCACTTGTGACAGTTGCAATGTCATGGATTATTCAAGGTCTATCAGATGACAAAGGGACAGATGTTGTGGGGCACCTGCAGCATTTACAGACTGTTCATAAATGTTATGAATTTATATATCTTCTGCAGGTTCTGCTTACCAATTATATTCCCAGTGAAATGAGTCAGACAAGGAAGTACCTTCACTAAAGGAACTGTAGTTTCCTAGACATCAGAAACTTTAGTTCCAGAGGAAACATACTGATTTGTTGTGGTTCAAGACAGTGGCAGGGAGAGGACTAGAAGTTTTATAGCAACACCAGATTGACTCAGAAGAGGGGCTGTGCGCTGCAGGCTTGAGACTCTTATGGGTGAAAGAGCCCTAGAGAACAGTAAAGAAATATTCTTGGTCTCTGTGTAGAAGGCGAATAGTGACATTCCGATAATCTCTGTATTATGTGAAGAACCTTTTTTCATCATGCTTTTTATTCCAGTGACAATGCTACTGTTCCAATAGCTCTGTCAGACTACTGAGCTGTGAGTTAACCCTGCTGTTGCCCCGGGAGAAGAAGGTGGAAGCTGCTGAGCTAAAGCAAAGCCTGTGGATAGAGTTTTTAAAGCTGCAGAAAGCATCCACTCAATGGAAACAAAGTGACTGAAAAGAGAGGCTAAGGGAGACCTAATAATGATTCCCTGAGGAAAACTGCTGGTCAGAGTAATTAGATATAAATCCAGGAAAAGCCATAATTGAGTGGAGAACAGAGGGTTTATTTTTGTTCCTCAGTATCTGGGAGCAGTTTGGATGCAAGCTAAAAGAGTAAGTTTCAAGATTAAATCCATGATGTCCCCAGGATGTCAGGGCCACTTGGTGGCCAGGGCTGCCTTCCAGCTCCAGCTCTTCATTCCTCATTTTGGCACATTATGGGACAACTGGAGCATTAAATATGTTACATTCATTATGGAAAGCTGTGGTCTATAAATGTGACTGCGTGGGATATTTGGTTTCTAATGCAGGCTGTGAAAGGATGTCCCTTTTTACCATGGTCGAGGAGGAGCTGACAGCCTTATCAGAGACTTCAAAAACCCCTCAGCCTTTCAGTTAGCAAGAAACCCAGTGCTCTCATGTATCCAATTTGTTGTAAGGGGAATGGCATGCAACATTGCTGTAGTAGTTATAAGGCATTAGCTGCCATCTGATTTCTAAAAAAGTCACTCATTTCTCTGCAGCAATTCACCAATGATCAGCTACACATAGTCATACATCCCTGATAAACGGAAAGCTTTTCTTGATGTCACTGGGCTTTAGATTCAGCTTGTGAGAGACCAGGCCAGTTAATTATGTGCTTTAAAACTAAACACGATTATTACTGATTATTTTCCTCCACTGAATGCAGCAGAAAATTTCACTTAATTCTTTGTCCTTTAATCAAAGGAGTAAAGCATTTCAGCAATCTGTAAATCTGGCTGCATAGAGTTACCGAACAGGGAAAATTCACAATAGTGCCATTTTTCTTTGTAACTCTTTTATCTCACTGAAAGATATTTAAGTAAATCTGCCACAAAACACACTGCTGTACAATGGCATATAAATTGACTGATGTTCCTGTTAGGAATTTTTGCTGCAAGTTTTGCAGCAGAGGGGAAAAGCAGAGCAGAATCATGTTAAAAAGCACTGGCACTGGTATTTAAAAAATCACTGCTCCTTTTAAAAACCCGATTTTGTATCCTTACCAGGCTGTACCATGAGACACTTACAAGCTGTGTTATATTAAAATGTTTAATTAGAAATATGAGCTATGCCTTGCACAATAACAGGAAACCACCATAAATATCAAATAATGTATACTCTAGATAGTCTCATACTACCAGAGCAGTCATGCATAAATTCAAATCCCTTTTCAGTGGGACATTGATTAAATTCTTTGATGAATCTAGGCCCATGCATTCAGCAGCTTCTTCCCTTTCTCAGCATGGGTTTAGTTATGTGAAGCCAGAAATGGCCTTTGTATGTTTAGACTTTGGGAGCACATTCAGCTGGAATCTAGCCTTGCACCTAGGGTTAGACCTCCACAATAATCCAACTCTGCTTGTTCTGGCTCTAAACAAAGACAAGCAGGGCTAAGGGGTTATGTTACTCACTACAAGTTGAGGAATCAGCTTTCCATGTGGCATTATCCTCCCACCCCTTTTCCCACAGGAACCGTGCAACGTAAGTTAAGCTTGTGCCTTTGCCATTATCTTGCTCCAGTGGCTCAGTTCCAGCACACAGCCATGTTCCACCTCATTATTTATATCCTGCTAGCATCTTATTTAGTACCTCAGCTTCCATCGCAGACGTATTGGGATAACTGCTTTTTCCTGGAAAAGAAACTCTTTGTAATTGCGGCTTCTCTGAGGGGCAGCACCTCCTCCCCATGAATATGACAAGGTGCTCCACGTGCCACCTCGCCTGCAAATGGTATTTTTTCTCTTCAGAGTCACATCCCACAGGCTATAAGCTGCTGTTGAATTTCTGCAGTAATATTTTAATTTAATAACTTAAGATTTAACATTTGTTTTGTTTTGTTTTGCTTTTTCCTGTGCTTCATAGCATAATTAATTCATGTGATGGGAACTCATTAGATTTGGGGATCTGAGATGCATCTGGGCATGCAAGGGCTGTAAACACGTAAACCTGCATTAGGGCCTATTGAAGGTGGGCAAATGCAGAGCCATGCATGGAAAGAATAAACTATTTTATCCTTAGAGATAATCAGAAAATAAAACTAACTAAACTGATCCACTGACATTTAAGGTAGCTAAGCCCTAGGTTTCCTGGACCTAAAGTTTTGGCCCAGCACCTGCAAACATCATTTTGCATAGATGTATGCATGCCCAGGAGCTGTGAGCACTTTGGCCACTTGAAAAAGGAGCTCAGGCAGATACTACAGAGACCCTCTGAGCCTGATATTGAACAGTCCAAGGAGACTTGGCCTCCTTGGCTTACTTCGAGCTGTGATGTTGTGCATATCACATAGAAGAGATAAGGACTGTCACTAGTATTGAAAATCCTAAATTGCTGGAAGAGCTAAAGCTTTGGTGTCCCACTCCTCCAGAAAAGTTGCAGGACAGACTAACTCCAAGATTGCCAACTACTTGAAGGTGGAGGTTTCTTGTTCACTGCTGGTAGTGTTTTCCTGCTATGATGGATCAAATATTCATTGGTCAAGAGAAAGCACATGGCTCTGGCCCAAAGACCTGCTAAAAGCATTTGCTCAAATTCTATGTTCAAGACCATGCTCTGGATTAGGCAGAGCAGAGGTTTGAAACCAATTTCCAGGCAAACACTTGAGCTCCCCCCTAATCTGAGAGTCTGGGCGTAGGTATCTCATTTCTTCAGTTTGCAGTGAAGGCTGAAGCACTCAGCTCCAGGAGGCAGGCTGTAGCATAGGACACCACAGTCAGGTGTGCACACCAGTCTGCTCCATAACAATACATTTCCCTTTTCATAAAAGTATGCTGCTTTCTCCATGAGCTGAGGAACAAGAACACAGAAAACAACGAGGACAAAACATCAAAGGTGCCTCTGTAGAGACTTTTGGGTTTCAAGGATATTCCCCTCACTGTGTAAGCAGTGCTGAGTTTCCCAGCAAAGCATCTTTTTCCCATTGGACATGGCCAAACGGCCTAGTGAAAGCATTGTAGAGTACTGCCAGCTGACTTCCACAGGAGATGGACAAGTTGTATATGGAGACCTGTTCTCTACAGACATTGCACACATTTGTCTGCTCGCTGTCAAGTGCCTTGATCTTTTTCTCTAGAGGCTCATCTTCCTTTATGCAATTTCTGTGGTGAGCCAGGTACACTTGTATACCTGTTTTGCTCAATTAAACCTTTTCCAGTGACACAAGTCATCTATTTCATGGACCAGAACATGTTCATTTCATTTCCTCTGCCCTCTGGTGATTGACTTGATTAATACTCTGTAAAACACTTGAGACTTCATTGTACTAACTACTGGAACAGAAAGAACAGAGCTTGTCCCAGAATGCTTGTTCTGAATAGGACAAAAGCAGCTCAGGAGCAAGGAAAAATTAGAGAGAGGTCAGATTTTTATATGACTCTTAGTTAACTTGATTCTCAACAGTACCAGTTAATTTCTGCTGATGAACTTGATACAAGCAACAATTTCTGGTTCCAAGACAGGGACTGACCAGTCCTTAGTGACCCAGAGTGAGACAAATGAGTCTCATTGACATGAGTTTCTACCAAGCTTCAAGCCCTTCTACTTAGCTCTGTAGAGCAGAGGAGGAGGAAGTCAAGAAGGGAGCAGCAGCAGAGGGACCAAGAGGGAGGGCAGAGGAGAGGGAGGGCAGGATGTGCTGCAGGCATGGAATAGGTTTCCCCTTAGCCCTGGAGACACCCCAGAGGAGCAAGTTGTTCCTTAAGGAGGCAGCGGAGAATAGCTCGCACTGGAGCAGGGGGACTGGTGAGGAAGGAGCAGAGGCTGAGAGGGGCTACAGTGGGCTGACTGTGAACCCATCTGCACCCCTGCATGGGGAAAGTGGGTGAAAATTTATTTTTTCTATTGTACTCACCATTCAAATCCATTTTAATTGACAGTGAATTTAACTTTCCCTGTTGAATGTGTTTTGCCCATGACAGCCATTGCGAAGTGATCTCCCAGTCTTTATCTTGACCCATGAGCTCTTTCATCTCATTTTTTCCACCACTAGGATGACAGGATGACCAGGGGTTCTGGGCTTTTCACCAAGGTTAACTCACCACAAGGAGGATGCAGCTCTGCAGCTCTCAGACAGAAAGAACTTTCTGGGGCTTCTTGCTGAGACCAGGGGAGATGGGCTCCCTGTCTGAGGTGTGTGCTGGTGAAGGATCAGTGTCACTGCAGGAGTGAGCAGACAGTGCAGCATCAGGGATGGTGAATAGGACCCAACCATAGAACAGTTCAGGTTGGAAAGGACCTTAAAATCATCTAGTTCCAACCCCCCTGACATGAGCAGGCACATCTCACACTAAACCATGCCACCCAAGGCTCTGTCCAACCTGGACTTGAACAAACACTAGCAATGAAGCATTCACAGCTTCCCTGGGCAAACCATTCCAGTGTTTCACTACCGTAACAATATCCTTGTATCCAATCCAAATTTCTCCTGTTGAAGTTTGAACCCGTTACCCCTTGTCCTCTCACTACAGTCCCTCATGAAGAGTCCCTCCCCAGCATCCCTATAGGCCCCCTTCAGATATTGGAAGGCTGCTATGAGGTCTCCACACAGCCTTCTCTTCTCCAGGCTGAATAACCCCAACTTTCTCACCCTGTCTTCATACAAGAGGTGCTCCAGTCCCCTGATCATCCTCATGGCCCTCCTCTGCACTTGTTCCAACACTTCCATGCCCTTTTTGTGTTGAGGACACAACAGCTGCACACAGTACTTCAAGTAAGGTCTCATGAGAACACAGTAGAGGGGCAGGATCACCTCCTTCAGCCTGCTGGTCGTATTCCTTTTGATGCAACCCAGGATACAGTTGGCTTTCTGGGCTGCAAGCGTACACTGAAGCCGGCTCATGTTCATTTTCTCATTGACCAACACCCCCAAGTCCTTCTGCATAGGGCTGCTCTGAATCACATCTCTGCCCAACCTGTAGCTGTACCTGGGATTGCTTTGATCCAGCTGTACAACCTTGCACTTGACACGGTTAAACTTCATCACAAGCTCTTTGATACCAGGATACAAAGGCAGCCTGACTCTTTGGCTGTTCTGAAGGAGGGACAGGCATAGTCTGTGCTTATTGGGATGCAAAATGGAGACTCCAATGATGGTGAATGCTGGAAACCTGTTACTTTGGGAAATGGGAGGAAGGCTTCTGCTTTTTATGAAGATTTGGGACTGCAGAATAGTTTTAGAGCTCTCGTGGCAGACAAATGGCTGAGAGGTCTCTGCAATTAGTCATGAGGCAGCACCAGGAGGGAGCAACGAATGACAGCAGGGGTGATATCCTGCTGCTGGGAACACATGATCGCATAGAATCATCACAGACTCGGGTTTGGAAGGGTCCTTAAAGGTCATCCAGTTCCAACCCCCTGCCATGGGCAAGACACCTTCCACTGGACCAGGCTGCTCAAAGCCCCTCCAACCTGGCCTTAAACACTTCTAGGGATGGGGCATACCTGTTCCAATGTCTCATCAACCTCAAAGTATAAAATTTCTATCTCATATTTAATCTAAATCTTCCCTCTGTCAGCCTAAAGCCTTTACCCCTTGTCCTCCCGTACACTCCCTCTCCAGATTTTAGTGCTAGGTGGCAGCTGATCAGGGATTTCAGGTATTGATTCAGCTACACAGCACTCATTCCTGGATCTTCATGTTCTTTTTCAGATCTAATATCAGAGACCTGAAAACACAGGCACTCTTTCAGCCACATAGAACACAGCTGGGTGCCTCATACATCTTGTTCAAAGCCACCTAAGTCCATGCCAGAGCTATAAATTAAATGTTATGGTGGAATACCACCTGCTGCCCTGAGCCTTAAAGCTGCTCTCTGCTAGAAGAATTCGTCTCACTCTGTCACACTTGTCACAAGGCTGTGAAGGACAGTTGTGACCCACAGAAGAGCCAAGATCTCCCCTATTACTTTCAGCAGAAGTCTTATCTTGCGCCAGCTAAATTTCCTTGGGATGGAGTCACTGAAAGTATCCATGCTTCAACTGACTCAGTGCTTTTGTGCAAGATTCAAACAACTCCTCCTGGTCAGGATCTCAGGGAAAAGTAGAGTTTGCTGCATTGCTGGTTTTGTCATCATGGATGTGCACACAGTGGAAGGCTGTGATGAATTAAGAACCATTACCCTATGCATACAACATCTTCCAACAGTGAACGACCCTCATAACCTTCAGAAAGAAACATCCCTGCACCTGGTGCGGGTAGAACATAGATCCCGCTCCATCCCTGGAGCTTCCCCAAGACAAAACATCAGACAAACTGAACAGTTGTTCAGATTTTCCAAAAACTCCCCATGAGTTCTGACGTTCTCTCGTTTCTCCCTCTTGCAGACACTACATCTGCTCCTTTAGCAGTTGCTGGCAGACAAGACAAGCCTGGGTGCCAACTAATACTATATAATCTTCTGCTGAATTCATTTTCCACTTTTAAAATTAAATTATGGGCCAGATCCTCATTGGATTTAATACAGCTATTGCCTATTAAGCAGATGATGGTCTGGCCTTGCACAGTTTATTCTTCCTCTTTGTTTGGAGCAAGACTTAGATTTTGATTTGACGCGTGAAGTCAGTGAAAACATCAATTGTTTTGTGTCTGATGCATCCATTATGATAAATCATTATTTTTCTAGAAAGCTGGAAAAAAAACCACCCCATTCCAAAAGCAAAGCAAAGCAAGAAAGGTTCTAAAAGATACTATAAATCTTTTATTTCTTTTTAGTTACTATGCAATGCCCTTCATTTTGAAGGAAATGGTACAATCAAATGATCTGTACTTCTTTCTCAGGAAAAGAAGATATTTGCACTAACAATTCAACATTTACTGACAAAAGACAGCTTACAGAAAATGCTCATGGTGGGAAAAGAAATCATATTTTGTGATTACACTTGTTATTGTGGATGATTCCATGAAGTGTTATAATGTCAGGAATTCCAAGTGCGCATTTAAAGAAAGCTTCTAATTCAGTATTAACATAAAAGAACCCTCTAAACCACTGGTGTTCGAAGTCACCACGATTTCTTCCTATCCGGTTTTAAAACAAAAAGTCTAATCTGAATGTCTAAGCCCATTATACAATACACCCGGCTTTATCACTGCACATTGATTTATAAGAGTATTCAACACATACTGAATTAACAGTAGATTTCTTACAAATAGAAACTGCTGTTGGAACCAGTGTATTTCTTACCTCTACTTAGTTCCTAGTCTCTGATCGGTTATACAAAATCAAAGCTTTGCTTTCAAAAAAAACCCAATATCTGTTTCTACATGGCTGTTACAATGATGATTGGTGCTGTTACTTGTCAGAAAAGCACAGGTGGGAAAGCACTCGACAACACATTTCACACACCCAAGGACAGACCTTCGGTAAAACTTAACCAAAGGGGAAGAGAAAAAGAAAACCACCATTACATTCAAAATCAGAAATATACTCATCACATAATATTGCCTACGTTACTACTGAGAGCGGAATTTTGAATCTAAATGAACAAAACTTCAGAAGTTTGACTAGGGTTTCATTTATACAAAACAATTCCATAGTCTAGGGTCCTTCAGTCTGAAGAATATATTTTTCCAAGTAAGAAAATATAGGTTTTGAATTAGCTTTTGGGTATTGCCCCTGACTGCCCTACAACTGTTTACTACGCTGGTCATGGGAGCTCTGGAGCACTGCTGTAATCAAATACCTTGCATTCACACAGAATCAAGGATAACTTGAAATAGTCTTCAGTTTATGTCCTTGTTCACTGCCATGGAAGGTGAATGTCTGAATTGTGTTTTTAAAATTACTCAATCAAGGGATAATTGTAGGTTTTACTATAAAGCCTTTTCCAAGACATTATTTGCATCAAACACGCCAATACTATGGGGAAATAAGACTGCTCATCTACATTTCCTAGCTGGAGCTACATTTACACATCTGGGGCTTAGTCTTGCCAGCCTTAACATGTGCATAATGATAGTCACAGCAGTCACCCTATCAGTAGCAGTAGGTATGCCCAAATGAGTAAATTCATACAGAAGATCAAGTGTTAGCACAAAGGGCTTTTAAAACAAATTATATTAACTTTAAATGTTAAAAACTCAAGGGAAATTTCAAGCATGACAAGACAAAGATACCAGAGAACAGTCTGCAGCACAGTCACTAGCATAGTTTACAACTGCTGTGTAGTACAATCCTCACTGAATTAGTGCAGCTCCTGGATTTCCAGTGGGAAACTGAGGCCAGAGTTTGGGCTGGATTCCATGAGCCTTGTTTGGACAAGAGGCCCTTTGAGAAACAGCTTTCACAGCACTGCTTGTTCTCCCCTGGTGATTATGCAACCTCAGATCCTTCACACTCCCACCAGAGACCTCAGATTGAAATTCCAGGCCCTTATTCACAAAGAAAAGTAAATACACACTTAACTTCAAGCACATGAATAGTCTTACTATTGTCAAGCGGCTCAAGGTAGGGTCTATTCACAACTTCAAACTTCAGTGTAGGCTTAGGACCTCTGCTGAACCAGAAGTTCTGCAGAAGAATCACACCTGATTTTCTATATGTTAAAGAAGAAGCTGTAGAGAAAAACACTTTTATCTTCTCTCCTCTCTTTGAGATCTACAAAAACCTCTTGAAGTAGACACATACATAAAAAAGTCTGTTTTTCTGAGAGAACAGAATCTTTCATATCAAGCTCTAGATTTCCCAGCCTTGTCTTCAGACAATAACTGAGTAAAGTACAGCAAAGACAAGAAATTTAGTAGTTGTCATGTGCTTCTACAGCAGTTCCTGTTCTCACATCCAGCTCACTACAGGTCCATGGCTTAAAAAGTAGACTGTTTAGAAATGTTTGCAGTGGTATTTAGTAGCACCTATTAAATAACAGCGCCTGGGGCAGGGAAAACGGACCCGCCTGTTAAAGATTAAACAGTTACACCTTTATCTGCTGGAATAAGAAATCCCTGTATGCAGGTAGCCCTCTTCCAGATTAAATAAAGAATTCCAGGCTTCCCCCTCCTCCTTCTACTTCTACACAGAATGGAATGCCAGGAGACAGGATAAATTCCCAAACACAGCTTGCAGAACAATTCAAAGATTCCAAAGAGCTATGCTTTAAAAACTGCACACCTGTATCCCAGGTGTCAGAGGAGCATACTGGTTTTATAACATAGAACACAGAACATAACACCAAACTCCACTATGCTGTGAGGCAAGCTCCCCCCTTTATTCTCCATCCTCAGAAGACAATGCAAGCTCTGGGATTCTTTGCTAAGGCCTTACGCCTGTGTGGGAATTTATCCCCAAAGGCATGACTGGTACAGAGAAGCACTAAGATCAGCACCAGACATGATTTCAGCTGGTTAAAGAAGCTTTGCTCTCCCCATTCCCAAGCAGATTTGGTCCTTTTTGTTTTTTTCATTAGGCAAAACTGGGCGGGGGGGAAAGAAGACAAAGCCAGACTGTGCAGGGTATCTCAGAAGAGAAATAGCTACGTGTCATAGTTCTGATGCTTCAGACACGAGGGAAAAATATTTTCACAACTAGTTTACTGTTTAGTACCCTGTAGATACATAGTATTTGACATTTATAGCAGTTTCTATACTTTATGACCTAGAATATACTTTAGATCACTAATGAAAAATAAACCCATTCAGAGGACTGGAAAATAATGTGCATAACAATTTACTTTCAAATGCAAGGTTATGAAGGGATTTTTTTTTTAACTTTCAAAAATATATGTAAGAAAATATTATTTTACATACCTACATTACACAGTGAAATAAACTTTGTTATGTACAAGGTTTCATTATGAAAGAAACCAAAGCCAGACATTTACTCATGGTCTAGATAATCAGTTGTCTCTTATCAGCAAGTACAACAGAGTCTCTCCTTCACTCTTTTTCAGACTATTTCAGCGATCAATTCAACTTTTAGTAGTTACCAGTAGTTCTATAAAACCTGTGTGCACTCACATATTAACCCTATTACATTTAGATATGGGCAGCTATGCTATCAAAGCAAGGTTGTACATCTGCTTGACAACAATAACTCGAGTATAACTCAACTGCATATTGGAGGAAAAAAAACCACTCAGTGCAGACACCTGAGCTATAGCCTTCTAAGGGAGTTTGGTGTTAAACTCTCCTTTGCATTTGGGTATTTCACAGCCCAAAAATGAGAGCACAGGAGACGTTAAGGAAATAGTATATGATGTATTTGCATAACCCTAAAAATTATTTTCCCTCCTGAAGCGAGGATGAAGTAGTCTTTCACAGCTTTTTCCTAGCTTTGCATTTTAGGCAGAAAATACAATATCACAATCTATTTGGATCACATTGGCAAAATTGCTTCATATAGTCCTAACTAATCAAAAGCTGGTATTTACCTATTCCTAAGCGATAAACATTGCTCTCACCTTAGGAGTGGAGAGGACACAGAGGACTTTGCTATTTGTGGTATAACTGTAAACAACTGCAGGGAAGACCGTATTAACTATGCTTCAAGTTTACATCAGCCTGTTTGTTGCCATTATTTAAAGGAACTGGAGCTTATCTTCAAGTTCACCTCATTGCTATTGTGCTTTAAAGAGAAAGAATTTTGCATTACAAACTGCCTCCAAACCTGTGTTTGCTCACACACTTCAGATTCCAGGGCAAATTTCTGACAGTGCTGCCTGTGCAGGAGACCAGTTCAACAGTTGAAAACAAGTTCAGGGAATATTCAAGGCAGACAGCACCGCACACTCCCTCTGCTCCTGTTTAATGAGGACTTGCACAACAACTTTGGAGGCATGCCCTCTCTTTTGCTCTAATGCTATAGCTCAGCTGCATACCATAAATAATAGCAAAAAAGGAAACATGAAAGCCCTAATGAAAAGGAAATTGCTTTGTGGAAAGGAAGGGAAAAGGAACACCCAACTCCCTGCCTGTGGTGCCTTCCAGCCTATGCTTTCTCCCATCACTTCCCATCTCAGCTGGGTTTACTATGCAGCAGAATCTGCAACATGCCCACAGCCAAGAGGCCACACTCTCAAGAGACAGGTTACCCAAGGCATACTCTTGCACATGAGCAACCGACTTCTGCTGCCTTGATGCGTGCCACAGACACAACCAGGAGCTCTCCCATTTGCTTTAAGAAAGCCAGGCAGCCTATATGAGCACTGGCATAGAACTGTGTCTGCCTCAAAGAGCCACAGCACAAACCAGCATGCAGGATCCTCCTTAATAAGCATCCCCTGGGACCAGTCAGCAAGCAATACATATTCTGTCCTCAAAACCACACACTAATAGCAATGGAGGAGCTCCTCCAGCCCACCTGCAAGTTCCTATCAGTTAACAAGGCACCAGACATGTCAAACCCAGTTCATTAACACTGGTGGAGATTTCTCCCCTACACTTTCTGGGGGGCTGGCTACCTATCCACGTAACCTTGCACCAGGCAAGCAAGCAGCTTGTTGCAATACCAAAGGGAGCCACAACAGAAAAGAAGCAGAGGCAGAGGAAGGAAAACAATACCCTCATGCTTCTCACCTACCAACTCAGAGCTACATGGACTGAAAGTGGCTGGCTCCTTCTTAATAGTATTAAATACACTTAACTTCTGCTGATAAGCACACGTCAAAGGCATTTAACATCTTACAGAGTCAGGCCTACTGGCAGATGGCTGCTGGAAAGGATATGCACAGAAAGGGCAGAAAGGAAGGGAAAGAACTGGGAGTAGAGAAGTGTAGAATTGCCCTGAGTTTTATCCTCTACAAATAAGTCAGGGGTTTTATCATCAAGCAGTGAAGGAGTTAAGCACTAAAGCACAGACACGTAATCAGCTTTCCCCCTTCCTTTCACATGTGATTGGAATGAAGCTGCACCGAAGCAGCCCAAAGGGCTTATAACAGCTCAATTTCGCAGCCTTCAGTTTTAATCCCCATCACCCAGGCTAAGCAGCACGGTGGTGTGGGGCTGCTACTCCACAGCAGTCTGAGCACCTGGATGATGATGGTCTTCATCCTCCTCTTCCTCCTCCTCTGCAGCCTGCAGGTGGCTGGAGAGCTCCTGGATCACAGCAGCTCTACCAATCTGATCATTCCTCCTCTTCTCCATAATCAGATCCTCCAGGCTCTGGAACTCCAACGTGTGGCTGCGCTTGTCACCCAGACGGATCTGCAGTCGGTAGGGCTGCTTGCCTATGCGCAGCTCCCCACCGATTTTAAACTCCCGCTTGCCATACCTGCACCAGGCAGCAAAGCACTCAGAGTTTCTCCAACTCAAGTCCCGGTCCTTGCAACCCACCTGCTCCAGGGCATTGCGCACCACCACGGCCGGGCTGAGGGGTTTGTAGCGGTACAACTGGTTGGCAATGCGGCCCCGTCTGCCCTGGCTGGCATCAGTGAGGAAGCTGTTCACCACCTCCAGCCTGTGCAGATGCACAACTTGAAAATCTCCAACATAAACCACCCAGTGCGGGTACTGTGCCTGGCACACAAACTCCACCAGGTCACCCGGTTTGCACCTATTCAGCAGGTTCTCCGGAGTGTAGGTGCTCAGATGCCCTCCACCTCCTTCATCACCTTCCTCTGGTAGCGTGTCCTCCTCTGCAAAGCTCTTCTGGTAAATACACTCATCCCGATAATAGACTGAGCACTCCACCTCATGCAGCTGGGGATCATAGGGCTGCAGGGCTGGGTGCTCACCCCCCAAGTCATGCACCGAATCTTGCTGCTGCTCCAGCTCATCATCATCATTCGAAAAGATGTAGGAGACCCCGATCCTGGGCCCTTCATCCCTGTCCATACCTGTCGGGTCGGCCGTGGGAACTTCCTTGTAGTTCAGATGGGTCAGCTTCTCCACCTGGTTCCCCATGCCCGCTGCAACGACAGACACAGCGGGACCATGAAGGCAGGCGCTAGGTGGCAAAGCACTGCTCCCCTTCCACACACGCACACACTCGGCTCTCCCCGAGGAAGCCCCTCGGGGCAGCAGGAGGTACGGACCGCCCTACCTGCGCGGAGGAAGGCGCGAGGAGTAGGGAGAGGAGGAAGGCGGAGGAGCCGCGGGGAGAGGGCAGGCACCGAGCCACCTGTTAGAGGGGCTCCGAGCGCCGCGGGAGGGCTGAGGGGCGAGCAGAGGGTGGCTGCACTGAACCGAGCCGGGCTGCCGCCTCCCCCCAAGCCCTCCCCACCACCGGGCGCCCGCAAACTTACCCGGCGGGGACGGCTGCGCGGCGCCGGATGCAGCCCTAGGGCGAGCGGGCGGCGGTGCGGAGGTCGGGGCTGAGCGCGCGGAGCGCCTGGATCGCGATCATGGCTCCGGCCCGGCGCGGCTTCGCGCTCCCCGCGCAGCAGCAGCGCCCGTGCGCCGCGCAGCCGATACCGGGGCTGTGCATAAGCATCGGAGAGGCACAGCCGAGGGGAGGGAGACTGTATCCGGCTGCGGACGCCCCGGCGAGCGCGCAGCTCACAGCATTTAAAGAGGCAGCTCTTTTTTTCTTTTCCTTTTTTTTTTTCCCTCTTTCCCCCTCCCCTCCCCTTCCCTTCCACCCCTTTCCCTTCCCTCCTTCCCGCACCTCTCTCCCTTTTCTCCCCACTACATGCCAAGCGCCGCGCTCCCCGCCGAGGCTGATGTGCAGGCGGAGGTCGGACCCCGAGACTCTCCGCGGTTCTTGCAGCGGGTGCGCAACACGCTCCAACGCTAACTGGCTCACACGCGGCCCCTTTAAGGGACCGATGCCACGAGGGAGCCCAACCCGCCGGTTTGGTCAGGGAGGAGTAACCGGGAGCCGGAGTTTGCTCGGGACGGCGCGGAGAGGCGATGCGGAGGTTCAGTGCGCGGCTGTGGGAATCCCTCGCCTCACCCTCGGGGAGCAGAGCGGAGCTCCCACGGGAACAGCGCCCGCCCTGCAGCCCCTTTCCGGGAGCACGGGAGATGCCTCTGGGGGCCACAAACAACAGCAGCGAAGTTGTAAAGGGAATAAGAATCGAAGAGCCCGGCTCTCCTGGGCTGATTTAGTGCCTTCGGTTCCTCCATGAGCCGAGTGCTTAATTAGTTTTATTAATGTCTTTCCTTCCCGACTCTAAGAGATCGCTCTCTTTTTCAATATAGAAGATGATGATTCTTTCCCCCCTGGAAAGGCATTATCAGAACTGGTGGGAATATTTTTCTTTCTGTGTTTTAGAGAACGCAAACCAATATTCCGCTTTTTCATTAATGCCTAGTTAGCCTGCTAGGTGGGTTTATTGTTTGTACGATTTTAACAAGCACTGGTAAATGCATGCTGGTAAAATAGTCTACAGACATAATTTATGGGAGCTGGGAGTAATGTCTTTAATTTTGTCTCATGGATTCCCTTTGTTGTCTTGTAATTTATAAACCCAACTGCACACTGCTGTTTCAGTGTGAATGAAGGAACAAATGTCATGTTACCGGGCTGCTGGGCACTGCCTACGTACTCAGAGGATACCGTTTCCATCAGATTATATGCCTCTGTGGTTTCAAATATAGACCTGCCCTTTGGGGTAGGAAGAATTGCTGCTGCTGGGGCTGGAGGGGAATGTGCACCCTGTTCTACCTGGGACTGTGCTGCAGGCACAAGCAATTGCAGCAGGTGACAGGCAGCCAGACCAGGAACCCTTTGTTTTCAATTCGCCTGGTGACTGTGTCTATAGGAGCATTTTAGAAAGCTGGAAAGCATGCCAGGAGTGTGGTTTTGGAATTAATCTCCTAAACACCAACCCCCAAAGCACACATACAGTTCAGTTTGCATCCCGGTGTGGTTTCAAGCAGTGCATGGAGCTTCCTTTCACATTCAGCCAAACTAGACGTGCTCCAGGTGCAGGATTGGACCAAGGCTGGTTGAGCAAATATCTAAAGTGTTTTTAATGTAGGTTTTTCAGCACTGCCCAGTTCATTCTACAGTTCCTTTCCTCTGTATCTGCTGTTGGACAAAAGAGGACCCTGCTTCATAGTCAGAGCTTTGTGAAACTGCTCCACTAATCCACAGACATGTGTAAAGGTGAGAATATCCTAAAAGTAAGAGCTAGACTGAACAGAGAAGTGAATTTTTCATGTTCTCCCATTAGTACTGGAAGCTGTGACCCAGCGTCATACCTTACTGTTGTTGGAGCCGTTATGTTTCTTGGCTAAAGCAGTTTGGCAGCCCTGTGTTGAAAGCGAAGCTTCCTTTTGAATCTGCTGCAGTGTATGGAAAGTTGTGTCTGTGCAGGAGTACAAACTCAGTGTTGCCCAGGAGTCACTCCTGTGTGCATGCACATCCACATATATTTGCAGCTCGCTGTCTTGTTCTCTCATTTTTTTCCTGTCTTTTGCAATTCACCTCAGCGTCTAATTTTTTTGCACCTTCTCATCTGCTTTGATCTGTGATCTCTGAGCTTTTTTTTCAATGTCTGGTCTTCAGAATCCCCATTCTCTGACCCATCTGCTTCTTTCTAGGATTAGAAACTACTGGGGAGTATTTCTGTGTTATAGAACGCATCCATAGTTTCATACTGCCTGTTCAGATAAGGCCTTGGGTGGCAAATCCATGAGGAACTTACAGTGCCCATATATCACCTGGGCTGGTGCCTAAAATGGCGATGCTTAAAACTTCTGTGTGCTTAACCTCTAAGCCCCAAAGCAGCGTCACAGGCACAAGGGAAGGGGCTGGTGGCAGTGACATGCTATCCCAGTGACTATGCTTTTAGAAAGAACATTGACCTCTTGCATAGCTTTCAAAAACCAAAAAGGACTTTGGTGCTTATCTGCTAAAGATAATGCAGTCTGTGGGTATGGAGTGGGGGGAGGAATGGTTGCGAAGTTGCGGAGCTGGAATCTCAAACTGCAGCAGGGCAGATTTTGACACACCTCTGACCTTGCTATTGGAGGCTCCTCAGTTAGGTGACTTCTTGCTCAGTCTGCTGGCATTTATTATCCAGTTTTGAGATACTCAGCTCTGTGTACTTGTGTTACAGAACCAATAAACTGAACCTAAATGAAGTTTATTGTTCCAACTCAATAAAAGCTCTACCAATGTTAACTACGTATTCAGGGTGTCACTTGGATTTTTCACTACACTTCACGGCCAATGATCCAACATGCACAGTCACTCTGCTAAAAGAGGAGGGCTCAACCTCAAGTTGTTCTCTTGGATGACGTCCGGACCCAAGAGGAGAGTCCCTGACTGCAGCAGCTGCTTCGAGGGGGACTCACTCCAAGTGGCTGCCCAAGGGGCTCCATTGCTGCCCTGGTCAGATCTGAGCTGTGGTCAGATATGGCCATGTACCCCAATGGGCTCAAGACCCAACTTGCTTCCCCTACACCTGCCAACCACCACCATATGGCTATATAGTCCATTGACATATACAGAGCACAGAGGGGACTCTACCTCTTGGCTTAGAGACTGTGAACAATCTATGGAGCAAGTACATTTATTGTCAGTCTACCTGACTCTTTAGCTGGTTCAATCCAGGGATCTCTGTGGTCTTATCTCTGGTTGCTCTAAACTTAAGCTCTTTATTTTTGAGAATTGAGGTGCCAATTATATGGTTGCCACAATGTTATATCATCTTATTGTTCCAAAACTATCTTATGTTTAGTGTTAATACAGATCTTACATCCAGGGATTAAAAAGGTGATATTGATTTGAAATGACAATTCGTAATTTCGTTCCCATTGTTGTCATTAAAAAGTATCTGCTATGAGAAGAATTAAGTCTGCTTGTTATACATTTATATTTTTTTCTTAGTGGTGCTTTTGAGTAAGACAAGGTTTAGTGTTTTGTAAGCACGTTGTGTTTCGCAGGTATTCAGCCAGTTGATGGCTATGACACCCTTGAATTATTTAATAGCTTCCATTTCTTTTTTCAGTAGAGTTTTATGCGAATAGAGATAAACTATGCTCCATTTGGCATGTAAGCACTCTACATCATAAACCTAGCAAAGCAGAGTGTTTAAACACCATGGTGGAATTAGGGCAGTGGAGGAATAAACCACTTCCTAGCAAAGTCAATGGGTGCTCTTCCGTAGAGTTCTGTAGAAACCAGTCATGCTCTTAAAAAAAGGATGTGTGTGACCTGATGAATGTGTCCTTGATAGAGAATGTCCTTCCATGACAGCCATAGCTGTGTCCACCATGGAAATTTGGGTTCACCATTGTAACATTTAATTTGTTCCCTCTTCATCCTCCAGTGGAAGCTGTATTCCTGAATCAGGCACCAAGTTCCCGTAAAGCCAGGAATGCCACTTAAAATCAGATTTATCAAAGCTGGGATCCCTGAGGTAGATGGTGGGGAATAGGACAGAGAGTTAGCATCATGACAGCTGTTGGAATCTGGTGCTTCCTTTCATTCATCGTGTTCACAGCCTAATACTCTCTCAAGGTTAAGTACTTTAATGAGATTGACTGTTTCTCACACACAAGAGGAAATGGTGCCACGTCAGTTACTAAAAGGCATTAATATTTCAGATTGCTTCCTTGGGGTACAGAAGACCAAGGTTGAAGTCTCTCATCTTACTGAAGGAACTTGAACTGATCTCCCAAAAGAGTACTGAAAGCCACCAGACTGTAGGCTATTTTGGAGCAAGACAAGCTGTATCTGTCCCACTGAAGCTGCTCAACTTTGTATGGTCTCATTAAATAGCCATTCAGTTAGGAAGAAGAGAGAAGTGTGGCAGTCGCTCTTGAATCAGATGCAGGAAACTGTTGAGAGTGCTTTGAGGGCCTTTCTAACACTATTCAAATATCTCACAATCATGCAATATCTTCATCGGAGTTATTCAGACAGAACCACCAGAAAGATCTGAAAGTTTTGCTTTTAGAACATGCTCATGGAAGAGCTTTGTTCATGTTTTCTCAGGAAGAGACTGGGGCTCTGGGTCTCATAACCTGCATGACTAGTGTAACCCAGCTGCTACTACATATCAGCTCCTCTGGGTTTCTGTTGCCTTAAAGCCATACTGGTACCTCAGCTGGACCCTGGGAAGGGTGCAACTAGCTTGTGTCTTTGGGCATATGCGCGCAATAAGCATGGAGCTGTCGCTGCTTGCTGGCTCTGCTTGTAACTCCAGGAGAAATATTGGGAATTCAGATAACCATAAAATTTATGCATCTCAAAGTGCTGAAAAATGAATCTTGGTGTTTCTGAAACTTGAGATTCATGGTATTTAGACATAATCGAGAGATATAATGAGCCTCTGGTGTCAGGAAGATTTTATCTGCTTTTAGCCTATAAACCCTTAATAACACAAAAGAGATTGAGATCCATGTGCTTCTAAACATACAACTTTCGGTATTCTGTATAGCATAGCCTGGCTCACTATATATTTAAGACCTGAAAGTGAAGCAAGCTGTATCAGAGAGAGATACTCACATGTTGAGAACAGAGAGGGGAACCTCTAAGTGCTTTGTTTATCACATCAGCAAACTCTGCTTGTTCTAAAGCTCTCTTTGGAAGCTTGTGGTTCTGTTAACTACTTCCAACATTGTAATTTGTGACTAAATGTAATCTGTTGCAAAATAAATTGCTGAGATTGCCGAAGCCTCAGAGCTTTTGACTGAGACATCCAAGCGGTATCTCAGACGAAGCTCTTCCACTGTGAGATTTTAATTGGTGCATTCCAGCAAATGAAAATGAAGTAATTCATATGTCAGTAGAGGCCTGGATTCTTAGGAATTGCTATCAAACTGACTTAAGCAGCAGGAAAAGCTTAATTAAAATGCAGTCATTTTTTTTTTTTCCTCCCCCAGAAAATAGCAACTGTATTTCAAACATAATTTAACAAGGAAGGAGGTACAGCACATGCATCTTTCCAGCATGAGAACTGCTAGCCCCTTGCATCTCTCATCCCTCTCCCACGCTGAGCTTCTCCCCCAGAAGCTCCTCCTTTAATGTGTCTTTTAGCACATCAATGAACTGCTGGCTGCCTTGGTAGCACAGCATGTCCTTCTGTATGTAGCTAGGAAAGGGTGGGACTGCTGCATTCAGTGGAGAAACTTAGATGATTGCTCCGGGTGTGCAATATCTAAGCAGAAACCATTAGTAAAGGGAAGGAGTCTTTCCTTTGGCTGTTGCCATGCTGCTAATGAAATAGTTCAATATTGAAAGTAATGAACATCACTCCTTCCAGCAAATCTGCGATGTAACTGCAGGTTGCCCAGAGAAGCCATGGCTGCCTCATCCCTGGCAGTGTTCAAGGTGAGGTTGGATGGGGCTTGGAGCAACCTGGTCTAGTGGGAGGTGTCACTGCCCATGGCGGGGGGGGGGTGGAATTGGATGAGCTTCAAGGTCCCTTTGAACCCAAACCATTCTGGGATTCTGTGGATATGTACTCGTGCCTCCATTTGAAATTGGTAGGAGCAGAGGAAGCATCGAGCAAAGTGTCTCCTTCTGTGACACTGGTGGTGTCTGTGCCAGATTATGAGGTTGGTCATGTCAGAACATGTAATGATACATGAAGTGGTAATACAGCTGGGGATCTGTGAAGTCTGCTGTCTTTATTGCGTCTTTGGACACTTGCTGATTTGACCCAGAAGTACTGGCCACAGCTGCTCCCTACAACCATCTCTGCAGGACCATGGCAGGGTAGAGGAGCAGGAGCCTGGAGGGTAATCAACCTTGTCATTCACCCATTAGATGGTGAAACAGCTTAATGTCTTCCCCAGCCAATGGAAAACAGCAGAGATACAAAGCCTCAAACCACCAGCAAAGGTGATGTTTGAGGCTGGACCTGTTCCAAATCCAGCCAAGCAGCACTCATTCTTTGCTGGTCTGAGTCGCTGAGGCTGCAGCGCTGCAGGGGGAGCCACTGTGGGTTTATACATAGCCACCTCCACTTGGGAAGACCTGGGGCCAACCTCGTTCCCCATGTGTGAGTGCAGAGTGGAAGGGAGCAGTGCACAGCTTGTCTTCTGCTCTCACGTTGTGTCACAGTTCTTATTGTTAGATTTCTCACCACAGGTGAATGCACATAGTGAACCTGCATCTGCCTCAGGTGTGTTATGAGTGGGTTATGGGGCAGGGATTTGCTGAGCAAGACAAGGAGATAATAGGCTGCTGAAGGATCTGCTCTGGGGTGTTAGTGTTGAGGCAGGGCTCAGGGAATCTTGTGGGATGGAGTTTGCATCAGCCTGGGGCAGCAGCAAAGTTGGGTAAGAGCAGTATGGCATCCTTGAGAGGTGGAAGAAGTAGAATGGGAGGATCTATTCCTCCAGGTCTCTGGTCTCCATTTGTGGATAGATGTTACTCCTACCTGTTGCACTGAAGTACTGCAAAGATAAACAAACCCATTAAGGTCCTGGGGTGTTCAGAATGCCTGCTAACAAGGCCCATGTAGACAGAGAAGGAAATTGCTAGGTAGGTGCTGTTTTTCCAGGTGGCAAGAGTGTCTGAGTTTGAGTCAGTGCTCAGGGAGGTCCTTGTCTCCTTACCCAGGCTTGTCTCTGGACACAACATACAGCAAATGCCTGCAGCACATATGCCAAACACCTGCCACTGCTGCAAGCATCCTTTTCCCATTACTCACCACTGATGTTGCTGAGACCTTGGAGGCTGCAGGGGACCAGTCCTGCTAAGGCAGGCTGAAGTCACGCTTGTGGATTTGTTCCTGCCTGCAACCAAGAACAATTTTCTACCTTGTTTAAGTGCACGCCTTGAGACAACCTGCTCAGCTTCAGAGACAAATAGCACGTACTTCTGCGCCTTTGCAGAAGGCACACGAGCATCAGGAAATGTCACTGTGCTGAGCATACAGAAATGCCACTGTGCTTCTTGTTTAAGAACTCATCAGTATGACACTTGACTTCTACTAAACCCTTTCTGTTAGTGCCTGTGGGAGGAGAGCAAGGATCAGATGGTTATTCCTTCAATCCTGTGAACTAGTTAGATGAAAATTGTGTTCCTAGTAGAATCTACTGTCAAGGAAGCTTCTGGACTGCTGAATGGCACTTCTGGGTTGGGTTTATAAAGTGCTCTCTGGATAATGATGTGTGTACCCGTAATAATGACTTTAATTCCTGTTAGAACTGACAGCTGTATGCATTTGGCTTTCCAGAGACAGATGTTCTCCTGCTTGGTTATGTGGGTTGATTCCAACTGGGGAAATAGGGAAAGAAGGCAGCATGAAGCAATGTGCTGTTCATTGCTCTTTCATTTTTTCTCCCTCCCCTCTTTCCTTCCCTGAGCTGTCTGCTAGGCAGGAGTCTGACCCATCATATCTGCTGGTGCAGGAAAGCCCCTTGGCCATTCCAGTTCATCCTCCTCTGCTGACTGTCAGAGCAGAGGCTCAGGGCAGGGCTCTGAACACATCTCAACTCAGCAGCACTCAAAGCAGCATGATGATGCTTTCTGTCTTCACATGTGAGCCCAGCTGCAGACTGGCCTTGACATTTTTACAGGCAGTGTTTAATTTCAGGCAGTCCCTGTATATGTTAAAGTTGTCAGCTCCACACCAAATCCCTTTTTGTGCCTCTTTCTGTGCAGCATGGTGTCTTCTTGCTCTGATTTAAGTGTTTTATAGTTCCACATGAAGGAGATAACAGCATGAGCAAAGCTGTGGTAAAGATAAATCATCTGTAGGGAAAAATATGAACACTCTTTTTTTGGAAAGCAGCAAGGCCGCAGTGCCAAGGGACCAAAGCTCTTTCTGTGTAAGTGTCTGCAACAATCTGCTTAAATCTCCACTGCCTCAAATTTGAAGTGATTTCAATGTTAAACCATTTTTCAGTACAGCTTTTGTACTAGAATAAGCAATACAAAGACACTCTTCTATGGAAGATGCGTATTCCCACTTTTCACCTGAAATATCTTTCATTTATTGTTATAAACTAACTCAAATTCATAGTTAAGTTGAAGGAAGGGCTCCAACTGACTTTAAGGGAAAACAAATGAAGTTGTATGCATTGTGCTCTTCCAGGAATGATCAACTGAACAGTCTAATTCTACTGAATTCTACCGGGTGTTCTCTCTTTTTCACATTTCAGAAGCAGGACAGTGTTATTTTGCTGGTATAGACTTGAAGATGAGGACAGTTACTATAGTTGTGCCATTTCTTTGTTCGAAGGTCTAACAGTAAAATCTAGGTGAAGGTAATGTCTTCAAGATAAGATGTCATCAACTGTAGTTTGGTTATAGCAGGGAAAATGAGAAATCAGTCTGATTTTGGTCCTCTAAAGAAGTGCCACATGGCTGTGTCACACAGGACAGTTTTGTGTATTAATGAAATTCAGCAAGATTCACAAGTCTTGTGAAACATCACTCATTTTTCTTCATACTTTTTCTTTTTTTTCCATTTCACTCTTCATCCATGAGGAGCTCTGAAGTTTGTGGCCTTTTAGAGTCTCAGTTGCACCTTCCTCCATAAACATAAAAGTGAAACATTGCCAGTTCAAGGTTTGCAGTGCAGACTAATTAAAATCCTGTAATAGCTGTATTTTAAACATGTCCAGCTGCATCCTGGCAGTATTAATAATAGCATAGCCAGCAGGTCCAGTGAGGTGATCTTTCCTCTCTGTTCAGCACTTGTGAGTTTGTATCTGGAGTGCTGCTTCAGTTTTGGGCTCCCCAGTGTGAGGACAATAACAGAGCCAACAGATATAAATTGGAATATGGAAAAAAACATTTTAAATATTAAGGTGTTGGAGTTTTTTTACCAAGAGGGTGATCAAATACTGGAATGAGTTGCCTGGGGATGCTGTATAATTTCCACCTTTAGAAGTGTTAAAGACTGTATTGAGCACATCCCAAGAAACCTGATCTAAGTAGACCTGCTTTGCACAGAGGGTTGGATTAAATGACCTCTCAAGGTGTCTTTCAGCCCACATTATGATTCGATGGTTCTCACAGGACACAGTAGATCTGCTTACTAATAATGCCTACTAGATCCAATGAATCCACTTTACGGCTTCTTTAAACTCCATCCTGGAGTCTGATTCAGGAAGAACTAGATAAAATCTTCTGTTTGCTTTGAAACTCCATAAAGAGATAAAACCCCTTGAGCCTCAACTTGTTTAAATACTTAAGTTCTGATTTTCCTGGACTTCAAAGGCAGAAACACATTTCTGCCTGGAAATATCTCTGTCTACGGACGCCTGTGAAAACAACTTTTCTTATCCTTGCAGATATACCAGTCATCTGAAGAGATAACAAATCACAGAGCTGCTTCCCTGAGCCTCCCCAAGGTGTATGTATTTTGTAGGACTGTGTGTGCACTTTGCCCATGGTAAATAGTACCTTTTAGTTACTTTTCAGCGGTATCCAGGGGACTTTGTCACTGCCCCATGGTGGGACTATCTGATAGGCTCAAGCAGTGATAGCTCTTCTTCTAAACAAGGCTTTCATGAATTCTCTTCCTCATTAGAAATTCTGACACACTAATACTGATGGACAGAAGTCTGAAACCCACTCTCAACACAGTACTAAAATGACTGCAGCATTAGGTTTTGTGGAAGATATGCATTACAAATGCCAAATAACTGCATACCTTATGGCCAGAGGTTGCCTCCATTCTTTATTGATCTAAACAGAATCGTGAGAAGGTGGTACTCTTGTAAGCAAGGCTGTGAGAGCTCAGCTCGCAAGGGATATGGTTGGTTTGGTACTTCTGTATTCAGTGCTTCTAAGGAAGGGCAATTGGGTGTCGTCTTCCATGCTGGAATGAAGTCACTGAGTGCCCTGCATGTCTGGGGTCCTTTCGCTCTCTTGAAGTTAGCCTTATTCGTTCCACAAAAGAGGCTTTGAAAATTTGATTACTTAGGTTTTAACCTTTCCAAAAAGGTTTCTGTGTTAAAGGTTGCAGGTTGGAAATACCAAACCCCGTTGTTGCTAAGATTAAGGTATTTATTTCTTAGAAATGGCTTATAAGCAGAGACCAGCACATGGATTATAGCTTCTCCTTTAGCCAAGTGGAGCGAAGGTACTTCAAGTAAATTGTGCTTTCAGTAGGATCAGTTTTGCATGTGATTTTAATAATGGCTTTGGGGAAGGAGGGGCAAAATCTGAATTTCTATATATGCAACTCCAATGGAAAAGAACAGAAGAGCCATACTTACAACTAACATAATGGGGGTTTAGGCTGTTTTAAATGCAGGCAGCAAAACCAGCTATGGTGTTTCAGTTAAAATTTAGATTGTGATTTATTTTTGCACAGTAATGAATAAATGCACCATGATCAGATTTATGCGTTTTGGTTTTCTGGAACAGGATTTTTTTCCCACTTTATTTCTGGGTTGTTCCCCTCCCGCCCAACCAAGATTAATGCCCTAAGTAAAATAAAATCAGACTAATTAACTCAGCCTTGGGAAGATTGTAAATACCTTTCAGGAAACAGAGGATTTTTTGCTGCTGCTAGACAATGACCTTAACGGTGACCTGGAAAGATCATGCTTCTGGTTTGTGAATGAAGTCAGTAACCGTGCTGTGGTACTTCTGACCTTATTATGAAATACTCATCACAGATTGTGTCTAATTGTACATGGTGGTTTTATGGTATCTGTAGCTACTGAGCCAAGACTCAGATGTTGGATATCAGCATTCTCACTATAGCTAAATGCTGCTGCCATGTAATAGGTTCTGTTTATCTCTCCTCCAGCTTCCAAATTGCTGTGTCTTGGGTCAGTGCGCTAAGTTCATTTTTTGTAAATCCTGACCAAAGTTATTAGGTTTCCCCTTTAAAAACCAGGATTAATTAGTTCTGCATTATCCACCATTCTGGGAAGCATGGCTCCAGCTTTTATCATCATTGCTGGGCTGACTTGTGCTAGTTTCAGCAGAAGGAGATTGATGGAATTACTGCAATAGGGGTTATGCAGTTTTTTGCTTAAATGAAGAGAGGAGTCTGCTGCTGATTCGGAGATTGCTTTGTCACTTTGAAAACCTGGTAGAAGGTAGAACTTTGTTTGTGAAGCATAGATCCATCCTCATTCACCCCAGCCTCAAATACTAGTGCCTGGCTTGAGTTCGAGATGTTCTTTCAAACAGAATGTGCAATAAATAATGGATATTCATGTTCTGAGAAGTTCAAGGGTGCAGTGCTGATGCCTCAGGCAGTGCTACCGTTAGGGTACTGACCTCAGTCCTCTCAGCCAGTCCTCCCTGTGCCTACCAGATTCCAAACAAAACAGTCTGTTTCTGTAGTGCAAAACGTCTCTTGTGGTGCCTGTACCTGGATGGAGCCTACTGTAATGGCCTCTGTCTGTCCCCCTCCCCTCTGACTTTTTCAGATCACACATGATGCCAACAAATAGCAATATTTTCACAAGATCTTTCCACCACCAGCACTGGAATAAAAAGCTGCTGAGAGCAAATGTGCGCTACTCTTCCCTATGTCTGCTTTTTAGACAGTCCCCACTGCCTATAGCCACTTTCTGTCTTTGCACAGATGGTATCAGGTGCCAGAAAAAGGACTAAAATGCTTAGCTCCTTTCTGAATTTTGCCTTCATGCAGCCCTGTGCTCCCAGTTTCCAGTTTCATAACAGTTTTGTTCCTCTCTCATGCATTTGATACTGGCAGTAAAATGGGAGTTGTTCTTGATGTTTAGCATCAAGTCCTACATGTGGAAGTGATTTATCAACAAGATTACAGGCTGGAGGCCTGTGGAAATTGCACTCCAAGGTCTCATAATTCTTTGGAAAACGCCAGCCATGGAAGGTTTTGCCTCCCAGCGGCTGCCCATTATTGATAACCTTATTCAAATATTATGTTCAGATTGTAAACAATGACCAGTCTCTCAACTTTATACTTACAGAGGTGCAGCTAATTCAGGCCTTCTTCATGACACTCATCTTTTTTCTTTCATGTCAGTCCCCTCTTCCTTTGCCCTCACAGTCTTTGTTTCTTTGAATTTATGTAAGAAAGGTGAGATCTCTTCCCAAAACCTTTTTTCCGTTCATATTACCATAGGAGTCATCATCACTAAGATATTCTGCTGGAAACATGGAAATGTCAGTGCCTAGAAAATTCTGATGTGACAGATGAGATAAGAACTTGGTATAATTACACAGTGGTATTGAATCTCCATATCATTTATAGCTTGTGCTTGGTGGCTGAGAGGATAAGATGGTGTAGTTCCCCTGGCACATTACTAGACCTATGTCAAGGCAAAGGAATAAAATTAGTACAAATGCCCAATGTAAGATATCCAGCCCCTGGTTTTTTCTTTCCAAGGAGGATTATTGGTTGCTGTAAGAACCATGCTCAATGGAGTAATGTGGCTGTTCTTGAGCCTGACAGCAAGGAACAAAATGGTATTTCTGCCTATTTGCCAGTGTTTTCCCCTGCTTTCTCTTACCTTCTCAGCTCCACACCAGAGCTTGCTGACCCATGAACACGGGTGATACTCTTTGCTGATAGACAGCCAGCCCACTAAGGCAGAGGTCCTTAAACTCCCTTTGCACATCAGAAGTCTCAGAGATGAACTCAGCTGGAGGACCAAAGAAACTGAGAAACTCAAGATGTGTTTCCCATGACCCCATGAAGCTTAGAGAAGTGCCTGGCTAAATTTCTCTTTACCTTTATTGTTTTATATCCTTTTTTATCTGCCCGTCTCTCTCCCTGAGAAAGTGAAGAACAGCAGGCAGTGAACAAAATCAGATTGGTTGATGATCATCTCAGTGAAGTGCTTGGAGACTGCAATCAATAGTCATAGTAAAGCTGGCGGGGAGGAAGGTATGAAGACTTCTGAGACAAGCTGTTACCTAGAAGCCCGAATAAAATATTCGAGAAGCCATCATGGGTAAAATTTATCCCTAACTGTGCCTGCCCCTTTTGAGGCTGAAATTCTTTGGTGTCAAAATCGACATCACAAACTATCCATAAATATTTTGGAACTAGGAAATTTAGGAGGCTACTGTGGTATAAGTAAAAGAAATTCCAAGGGTCCTCAAGCAAGAAAGATTAGCAGAACTCCTATCGACTTCAGCAGGAGCAAGTTTGGGCCTGGAGTTATTTGGCTCATAACTCTCCAGCAAGATTGAAAGAAGAAAGGTCTGGGATTTTATTTTTTAGCTAAGATTTTATTAATGTCCAACCTGGATGTTGTTTAATCTTTAAAACAAACACCAGTGCTCAGAACACATCAATTGCTTGCATTCTGAGCCCTGTGTTACACTTATTCTTGGACAGGAAAATTACAATGAGAATAATCATTGTCAGAATACTAATGTTATGTAAACTAATGTAGAGATATTTATTCAATGGAATGCAATTACCAGCAATACACTATTTTCTGAACAGTACGACTGTAATCCAATTTAGGCTGTTTAACCCCTGGTGATTTGTTTCCTTTTGTGTTGTGATAGGCTGAAAACAGGCAGGATTGCTGGGGGCAGCAAAAGGGAGAGTAAGGGGAAATAGCACCACATGTAATCTGAGATCTTAATGACTTTACTAAATCTACATAACCACAGGGCTGTTCATCATGGCTGTGCTGCTAATTGAATTTTAAAGTAAGGATAGATCCTACACTCACTTTCTCCCAGCATCATTTAATTTTCTGATGAATGCTTAGTCACCAGTTTAAGGAAATCTCTCACGGCTTTAACCTGAAGTTACATTAGGACCTTAGATTTCATAAAAGACAGGATACTCAGGTACACAGTGGCAAATGACAAAGAGGGTGTACAGGGTGACTTTCTTGTACTTCTCTTGCAGAAGTTTTCTTGACTAGAGGAGTTGCAGCAGATCCCATGGGTAGAGGACAGCTTCTGTCCTTCAGAGAGAAGAGGACCATGGGAAGGACAGAGCATGGGAACCTTGCTGCAGGCACTTTCTGAAGACGAGAAACCTTCAGCTAGATCCTGGTACATTCATTAGCACAGAGGAGTCCCCCTGAAACTAACACAGTTTCTGTGCTTCTGAAACTAGCACAGGGTAGAAGTCTGGAGGCCTGGTCTTTAAATAAAAGAAGTGATAGTACATATTTTCTAAGCACACAGAAATAAGTGGAGAAGCCTTCAGTGTCTGTCTAATGCAGAGTTCTCTAATGGTGATGGCAATTCTGACACTGAGCTGAGTGCACATGTAGACTGGATCCTGAAGGTCGAAGTTGGACCAGTAAGGGGAACTGAGGGTCTGGAGTATTTTGTTACTCCCCAAACACTAGGAAAAAGAGTTGAGGAATGAGGATAACCGTCACTTAGAACCATAGAATAGTTAGGGTTGGAAAGGACCTTAAGATCACTTAGTTCCAACCCCCCTGACATGAGTAGGCACATCTCACACTAAACCATGCAACCCAAGGCTCTGTCTAACCCTTGAACACCGCTAGTGATGGAGCATTCACAACTTCCTGGGCAACCCATTCCAGTGCCTCACCTTTACAGTAAAGAATTTCTTCTTCAGATCCAATCTAAACTTCCCCTCTTTAAGTTTGAACCCATTGCCCCTTGAACTCTCAGTACAGTCCCTCATGAAGAGTCCCTCCCCTGCATCCCTATAGGCCCCCTTCAGATATTGGAAGGCTGCTATGAGGTCTCCACACAGCCTTCTCTTCTCCAGGCTGAACAGCCCCAACTCTCTCATCCTATCTTCATAGGGGAGGCTCTCCAGTCCCCTGAGCATCCTTGTGGCCCTCCTCTGCACTTGTTCCAACTTTCAGGAGAATGTGCCTATTTTCCTCCAAATTATACACAGCTCTGATGTTCAGGTTGGAAGAGCCTAAGGAAGGGCTATTCATACCTTTTGGTAGTGCCACATCATCCCCCCACCTACAGTGAAATTAGGCCCTTTAGTTACAAAACCCAGAAGGGCCAGGGATGCAAGGTTTCATCACAGTGGTAAGTCAGTATGGAACAGGCTAGGACATGTACACTACATGCCAACCCTCTCTATCTGCACAGGACAGGGTTCTGTGTGAGTTTTCAGCTCTGCCTCTGTGTACTTCATAGTGGAGGACAGCAAGTAAAGTGAGAGGAATGAGATAGATAGGATGGAGGCTTAGTTAGTGGTTTTAGACATGCATTTTTTGAATTTGATTGCCTGTTTGTTTCTGTGCAGAAGAATGTTTCACCTCCTGGCAGGCTTAGAAAGGCTGGGTTCTGGTATATCCCCAGGTGTTACCTCAGAAAATGAGTTATGCTTTACATTCCCTGTGCCTCACCCCTGCCTGAGAGATGATGTCGGTTTTTGAAGGCTCACTGGTATAACCACTCATAGCTGTAGAAGCCCTAGCTCCCTAGCAACTGGTTTGAGAGTTCAGTATTATTAATGATGTGCATTGCAGCAGAGACCAGAGACCCCAGCTTTACTGTGGTTAGCACAGTCTAAGTGCAGCATAAGAAAACCATTCGTGATCAGAGGAATTCATGACTAAATCCATGGCTATCCAAAGGTAATTTCCCCATGACAGGAAACCTTCGAGCAGCAGCCATTGCTACTGTTTCCAGACTACAAAGCACAGAAAAACAGTTCTCTCAAGAGAAATGGGACCTGGATGGAAACCTAAGTAAGATTTCCAGCTTTAGGGAATTTGCACTTTTATCCAATTTTTTTGTGTAACGTAAGCATGTATATTGTGGAAAAGGTGCCAGCTGGGGCTTGGCCACAGATGCTGTCTGTTTGTCTGTATTCTTGCAGTGAGGGAAGTAAGAGTAAGAGGGAAGCAGAAATACAATTAAAAGAACCACTAAGAATGTTACAGTTGAGGCAGAGTGGTCTTAACTCCCAGGGATTCTGCACGTGAGAGATTTGCCAAATCAAACCCTCAGTGTTTTCAGCAGTCATTCAGCCATGAGAACGTAAGCTGTGAGTGAAAAGCACAGACTGCTGCTATTACTCCTTCAAGTCCCAGTCGAGCTGTTTGTTTCTTCACTTTTAATTTTTAATATAATTTGTCTTGTGTGTCTGCATGAAGTATCCTCCCCAGTCATTTACCACGAGTGCTGCGGGAACTCCTGACAGTGCAATGAGGGCTCACCACATCAGTGAGCTAAGAAAGATGGCAGTTGTGTTTCTTACAACAGTCCTTACTTAGGCCGAATTAGATGTAAAGTACATGCCGCTAGGGACTTTGTACAAGACATCTGTAATAGCAGAAACATCTGCACAGCAGAGTTTCAGGATGACAAATTTTCTGTCTCTCTGGACTAGCTCTTTCTGTTATCAAAGCCGGATTCTCTATGCTGACTTGCATAGTCCATGTTATTTACACTGGTGTAAATGAAAGGAGAATCAGAGCCTTTCTTTCTTCTGCTGGGAGGAAGTTATCTAGCATGTTGCTGCTAAGCCAACCTTCCTGCACACTGCCCAACCACCTCCCATTCAAAGTGCCATTCCCATTAAGCAGTCTGCTCAGCTTTGAACAAATTGAAACATAAAGCCCCTGTGAAAAGCCAGACCCTCTTTACACTTCCCATACCACTGAGCTTTGAAAGGATGATGTTTTACAGTGAAGCTGAGTGTCAGTTTCTATTCAATACATAAGAACTCGGAAATGAATCACGGTTTCATCTGAGCCACCTTTATCATCCCTGCAGTTCGATGCTATGGATTTCACTTAGTGAAGATTCAGTGCACAAAGTTTGAGGTAATGTTTTTGGCTATGAAGAGAAGGCCAGGATCAAGACTGGGAAGAATTAGCTCCCTTAGTGCATACTGATCCTCAATAGCTTTGATTTCTTCTTCCTTTAACATGCTTTTCACTATTTCAGCTGAGAAAGTGTTGCTCTTTACTCAGTACTTAATACACAAGAATACTGACTTCATTAGACTTCTTCCTCTTGTTCCACCCATTCTGAAGTTTGATCCTGACCTTTGGCTGTAAGACAGAGATGGGTGAAAGCCATCTAGCATCTTTCATATGTTCGTGTATCAGTTATCTGACTACAAGAGCTTGTTCCTTGTGTCGCAACCATCTTTAACCTGTATGACTTGAGAATGCATCTTGTAGTGGCTGGCACTGCTTCATTCATTGCTGCAGCTATGTAATTTTTGTCAGCTGGAGCTCTTGAACAGAATTGTCATTAAATGAGCAGTAACAGATTATTGTATGCAAGGGAATAGGCCCTTCAGGATTTTAAAAGTTAGGATTATTTTTTATTTTTATATTTTTGCACAAGAAAGAGGAATTCAGCAGGATTTGTTCTCCAGTAACTCCCTGTTATTATACAGCCTGCGTTCACTGTTTTGGAAAGCGCCTAGAATAATACCAAGGAGTCCTGCCATGTACAGACTTGTCTAATAGCCTCCCAAGAGTGTCACCTCGGGTATGGAATGGTCAATGATGGACCTGCAGATGAGCAAGATATTCGCTTGAGAACAAGCCTACAGTACACCCTGACATCTTTCTTAGCCATAAGAATAATAATTTCATTTGTTAGCATTATTCAAAGCACATAATGATTCTCTTCCTACTTGTCTTTATTTATTTGCTATAGTCATGTGTTGTTGCTCATCACTGCCAAAGACCAGACATTATTTAGAGTCATTTCTGACAGTTAAAAAAGCTGAACTGTAGAAGAATGATAGGGTCAAAGAATCATTTAGGTTTGAAAAGACCTTTAAGATCATCTAGTCCAACTACTAACAAAACACTGCCAAGTTCACTGCTAAAACATGTCCCTAACCACCACATCTACATACCTTTTAAATACCTCCAGGGCTGGTGACTCCACCAGTTCCTTAGGCTGCCCATTCCAACACCTGACAACACTTTCAATTTAGAAATTTTTCAAAATATCCAATCTAAACCTCCCATGGCACAACTTGAGGCCATTTCCTCTTGTCCTTTCACTTTGACCTGGGAAAAGAGAGTGGCTGACACCCACTTCACTACAGTCTCCTTCAAGTAGATGTAGAGAGTGATAAGGTCTCCCCTGAACCTCCTTTTCTCCAGGCAATCAACCTCAATTTCCTCAGCTGCTCTTGCTCTCTAGACCCTTCACCAGCTTTTTTGACCTTTTCTGAACACTCGCCAACAGCTCAGTGTCTTTCTTGGAGTTAGTAACCCAAAATTAGACACAGTACTCAAGATGCAGCCTCTCCAATGCCATGTACAGGTGGACAATCACTTCCTTATACCTGCTGGTCATACTTTTTCTAATACAAGCCAGTATGCCATTGGCTTCTCTTCATCCTAATTGTGTGACCTGTAACAGACACCCATCCTGATACCTGCCTTGTTGGCCTTCCCCCTGATTTCTTGCCCATAAACACTCATCCCTTTCATCATCATCCTCAAGCTCTAGACAGTCAAAATGTTCCCTAGCACAAAGGGCTATCCCATCACCTCTCCTTCCTTACCTATCTGTCTGAAGAGTTTATAGCCATCCATTGCAGCACTCCAGCTTGTGCAAGTCACCCCACCATGTTTCCATGATGGCAACTATGACATAGCTTTCCTGCTGCACAATGGCTGCCAGTTCCTCCAGTTTGTTGCCCAAGCTGTGTGCATTGGTGTAGATGCACTTCAGTTGATCCTCATAAGTTTTTGGAGAAAGAAGCTCCAGTTCCTACATGAACAACTGTCAGGTGCTTTCATGGTTTATAGCACATCAATAACTCCTGTGTCTTTGCTGCCACATGGATCCCCATCCCTACTTCCACTGAGAAAGCAGACTGAAAGACCTCACTACCACACCTTCCCTCAAACATTGGCATGCTGCTTCCAAGTGAGCCTGGTTTTATTCCAGTTCCCCTTCAAATGTAGTTAAAGCTCCTCCAGTGAGTCCTGCTGATCCCTGTGCAAAGACCACGTTCTCCCTTTGACACTGGCATATGCCATCTATCACCAGCAGGCCTGCTGACATATGCATTGTCTTATGATCAAAACCTAGAAGTTGTGTCAGTGACATCAGGCTTGGACTCACATTTATCTACTGCCACTTCCTGGTTTTTTCCTCATTTTTCCCTGCAACTGGAAGGATAGAGGAGAGCGCTACTTGTGCTTCAAATGTTTTTCAGCTTGCAACCTTACTCTAATTTGCAGTGATGAATTCTTATTTTTGGAATTAAACATGGAGGCTAAAATCCTCATCTGAGGGGATGCGTAGGAGCCAAAGAGCCACATTTGGCACCCATTCAGATCTCAAAGTTTTGCAGCCCTAGCAAATTTTGCAGCTGGGCAAGCCAAGTGCTCTGCAGAGGCTTAAATGGGAGTGCGTGATGAGGAGCAGCCTTTGAAGAGGTTACTAGGAAGAAGGAAAAAGAAAGATGTTATTAACATTTCATATTGCCCATGCAGAAGCAAAATAAGGTGGAAGATGAGGTTTGTCTGTACTATTCACCACTGTCATGGTCTAAAAGATCCTGGTGTGTGCTCCAGGCCAAATGAGGGAGATCCTTCTGTCTACAAGCAATATACTTGTTCCAAGGGCAGTTCCTCCTCATCCTTTCCCTTGTTACTGATAGGGATAATGCTGCAGGAACAACTGCAGGGGAAATGTTTTGTCACTCATTTGGTGACAGGATTGAGCATGGAAGAGTCCCATATAGTATTCCCATAGTATCCCAGTCCTTCCATAAAGTATTCCCCACCTCCTCCTTCAACAAAAGCAGCAGCTGAAGAAGGTTGAGGGGGCATAAAAAGATGAAGAACTCCTGAAAAGTTGTGCACATCTACGTCTCAATGCACATCTATTTGCTGGGCATGTGCCCACGAACATTGGATCTTTGCGGCTTTAACACTGGTGCACTTTTCATCAACCTTCCCTCTAAGGCACCGTTCATAAATCGCTTACGGAGTGTGAATAAGCCATGGGGATGCTTTAAGAAATGGCTCCTCACGTAAAGTTTTATTCCCCAGTAATAATTAGCTTATTAGTAAATCCCTAATGGCATTTCTAAGGAGGTCATTATCATTAGCCCTGTTTTATATCTGCACAAACTGAATCAGAGAAGGGAAAGTCACCCACTAAGTAAGATTTGTAGATGCAGATTCCTGAATCAAGGTAAATGCTTTATGCAGTAAGTCACAGGACTAATAGGAACTTGAAATAAATGCTTAATCAGCTGGTGTAAACAGAATGTAATAGGACAGGGATATGTTCTTGGATGATGTTTAAAAACATTGAGTACAATTACTTGTGTCAGTGATTGGTTGTCAACATTGAATAGCACTAACTGTGTTGTAGTGTTCATCTTTAGGACTCTGCATAGTTTGTGTACCATCAGAATTTGTGGCATTGTCTCCTGAACTGACAAAAACAAACTGACATGCCATTTATTAAGGTTTTTACTCAAAGCTATCTTTTTTATTCAGCTTATTGCTGATCACTTTGAAAATTGTGCTAGTACACTGTATTGTTTTAACTGTCCATTGCCTGCTATAGAAAAATCTGCTGCTGTCTCAATATACACAAAGTGGAGTTAAATCAAAATAGATGTGACAAAGGCCACTTCAGTCCTTGCAACATACAAGGCAGTGTGCATTGAGTAAAAGACTCGCATGTCTTTTTCTGGCAGAAACCAGGGTGGATTTCCAATATATAAGAATTGCCCTTAAAATGGAAAATTATACCATGTCCAGCTCATTACTCAGCAACTCCTCAATTCCTTGTGTAATGAATGGTGGTGAAAACAGATGTTTAACCATGTGATTTACAACATCTAATGTGCTGACCACAGATGCACAACCAAGATGCAGCTCAAGAGAGGAGTGTGTGATACTGTCATCTGGACTTATCTGCTCTGTGACTCTGAAACCCCTCTTAAATTAAGGCGATATATTTGAAGACTCTTAAAACACTTCTGCTCCTATTTTGCCTGCTGGTGTAGTGATGAGAGCACCTGCTCACAGCAGGTGGGATTTGGAGGTTTGGAGTCCTCCACCTGAGGAGGTTTGACTCAGTGACTTCTGCGATCCATGACAAAACCTTGAACGTCAGGGTATGATGGAGTCTAAGAGAGCAATGGGGTGAGAAAAGGCACACTATTCTCATTGCCAAGTTGCAAGGCAGCCATGGATTCATTGCTGTAATGGACAGAGAAGGGCAAGAGAGGACAACCTCTGTAGCAGCCTGTGCCAAAGTTCCTGTCCAATTCCTGGAGCTCTGCTTCCTGCTCCTAGATGTTTTTCCTGGCTATTGTTTTTGTTCTGTGAATCTAGGCTCTCTAATGAGGAATGTGTAAAGAGTTGTGGGAGCAGTGCAGATTCCTCAGGCTGTCCCTTGCCAGCTGAATATGCAGAAAAGCTCATACACCATGCGTGTTGCTCAGGGGAGCTGGTTAAGGTAGGATTGTGTGTATGAAATAGGCATAGTTAATGCCTGTGAAGTAGTTTAGAACATCTAAAGAGAACTCAGACTCAAAACCTTCTGCTTCTGAGTGCTGCAGAGACCTGCAAGTCCCTCTAGAGAAATTTTTATCCCCCTTGCTCCAAACACTGCCTGCAAATTGACCCCTTCTGCTGAGGTTCTGCATGTACGGATAGCAAACCAACCCCTGCAACACTGAACAAAGTGCAAGGCAAATACCAGTGCTCTGAGTGTGATGTGAAGTGTTTGACATGCTGGTAAGCAAGGTACACATCCCCATAATTCCTTAAAATTCCATGGTGGAAATGAGGTGCAGTTCAGAGACCTTTGGGAGAATCTTGTAAACAGGCAGCAAAGCATATGAACTTTTTTGAATTTTCCTATTAGGTTTCCTGCAGAGATCCCAAAAGCATTCCTTGATCACCACCTGAAACTTCGTTTAGTTTTCATGTTTGCAAACACGGGGCATCTCCATTAGATTCAGAAGCTGCTGCACATGCTTTAAGTCATTATACTGGTGATTATGAAAAGCAAATAGATCCCCCCACCCCACATTCTCTTGCTTGTTAGGAGTAATGACTTTTCTGAGTCTTGTGGCAAATGATTCCCCATTCTTCCTTTACAGCCTTGTGGTGCTGCTGGTTAGAGCTGAAATGGTCGAGACTGGCATTGCTGGACATAAGGCTGTTCTTGCTTGAGGTTTTCTATTCTCCAAAAATGTGTCAATAGGAGTAGGACCTGTGTGTTTGCAGTCTGTAGCTCCTTTGGTTGAAGTGGGCTTTTGCACACGTATGGGGTGTTTCTCTCCTGTTCATAGAATCATAGAATAGTTAAGGTTGGAAAGGACCTTAAGATCATCTAGTTCCAACCCCCCTGCCATCGGCAGGGACACCTACCACTAAGCCAGGCCACCTAAGGCTCTGTCCAAACTGGACTTGAACACCGCCAGGGTTGGAGCATTCACAGCTTCCCTGGGCATTCCAGTGCCTCACCACCCTTAAAGAACTCCTTCCTTATAATCAATCTAAACTTCCCCTCTTTAAGTTTTAACACATTAGCCTTTGTCTTATCACTACAGTCCATAACTCAGTGTATTTTTTTTTTCTCTCCTCTCCCCAGTTCTCTTCCCAAGTCATTGCTATGGTGCAAGTCCTGCATTTCAGTCCGGCAGACTTTTATCAGGGTAAGGGAGATTTCCCCAGACTATGCTAAGACTAAAGGGCAGCTAGTCTCTGCCTGTCAGCCTGCACAAGGCTTTGCTGGAGAAGGAAAGGGGAAAAGGAGGAAGGGACCATAACATGAAAGACAACACCAGTCCATCTCTGGACCTCCCTCAATCTGTTCTTCAGCTAATGCAAAGCCACTGCTGTTCATGGGTGTCTTTCCACTGGTTGTAACAACTGATTTCACATCAGCAGCAGCTCTGGAGAGAGGGGAGGGGGGGTTGCTTGTATCCAGATGCAGAATGTGCTGCAAAAGAAGCGTAAGAAGAGTCTTATTTGAGTGCTCTAATTCCTCCTGCCTCACATGTACAGTCCGCTTCTGCACAGTAAAGAAATCCTTGCTTTCAAAGAGTGTCAAGACAGGAGCAAATAATAACCTTTACATCTGTCCAGGCAGAAATCATGCTTGGAATAGCTCACTCTGAGTGTTACAGTGAGTTTTGTTACTACCGTGGTACCTCTTTCTTGTGACAACAACATCAAGGAATTCACCTTCTGCTGTTTGGGCTCTGTTGTGATCCTAAGCAGCAACCTTCACCGTGGACTGCATGCAGCCCCCATGGAGCAGGAACGTCATGCTCACCGTGTGCTGCCGCTTTTCCATTATACGTGTGTTAAGTGAAATCAAACCTGGGGGATTTCTTTCCAGCACTCCAGACACACAACCACATCACAGAATACAAATGCGAGAGCCAGGCTGACGCACGCATGAGGAGTTCAGCTCTCAGCCCCAGGGACCAGTAACAGGTGGGCAAACCTTGAAGGGCAGGATAGCTTGTTAAATCAGTGCCTTAACTAATGACAGTGATGGGGGTGTTGGTGATGTGTGTGTGTGTGCATGGTTTGACAATAGGCATAAAACCAATGCTCGTTTCTTTGCTCCTCAGGCAGCAGCCTTGAGGAATAACATCAAGGAGGGCATAGGAAAGAAATTGCTTTTTATTTTTTCTTCTCCTTGTAGATTTCAGATTGATTAAAAAGCTATTTTTTGCAAGGAAAGCAACAAGGAAAATAATATCCAGCTGTATGTGGCAGGGATGAAAGCATGCTTGACTCTTCCGATAAGTACAATAGCGTTTAATATCTTTGCTGGTTGTCCCAAAATTGTATCTCAAGCATCACTGGTGTTGTGCTTCCCAGCATGCCACAGCATTCCTTCAAACAAACTTTTACTGTAGCAGAAAGTCCAAGAAAAGGCTTACTCCTTTGAGGATCAAGAAGAAAGCAACAGTGAAGAAAGGTACAGTAGCTATTAATATTAATGTTAAAGGAAGAAGGGGGAGATAGGACACAGGAGCAGTGAAGAAAAGACTACTTATGGCTTTGATGTGTTCATTTTCACAGGACCAATAGCAGCATGAAGAATACGGGAAGCAGATAAAGAGGAAAATGAGGAGGTGGAGGTGAGCAGAAGGCAGCTCAGGAAATTGTACAAGCTGTGGGGAGTTTTTTTTTTGTCTAGACACACACAGCAAAGGGAGCTACTGCCATCTGCATCTCTGAAAAAAGGAAAGGAGAAAAAGGACAGAGCTGAGACAAGAAAAGAAACCCACCTGCCTGCCTCTCGTTTTGGCTGTGGTATGCCTGCTGTGGGAGGGGAGAGAAAGCTAATGGAAGTATTGTTTTGTCTAAGGAGGCACAACGTTAGGGAGCGTGTGAATCCCCATGCATGGTGCTGTCCTACTGACACAGTGGGGAGGAGGGAGGGAGCTATTTCAGTCCTGTTGAAGCTGCTAAAAAGTAGAAATGGAAGCAATTAAAGGCCTATTCTAGTCTCACTTAAATCTCTGTGTCTTCAGGCCAGAGTTATTTTTGCTACATCGCTTTAATGATGTTGCACTGATGTTTAGACTGGCTTGGATTCTTTTCTTTAACCTGAATTTAGGAAATGAGCCAGCACTTTCTATGGCAATGCACTCACTTTGCTGAAATTTTGCCTGCAAAAGGTTTTTCAGTTCCCAGGAAGGATTTTACTGAATCCCAAGCTGCCTTATCATAACCAGTGTTTGGGCAGCAGGGCTACTGCCTTATGCTGTGGAAAGGGTAGGCTAGAGTCCCAGCAGTCCCAAAGCTAGGCTGGGAAAAAGAATGACTCCTGCTCCTTAGGTAAGGGGACTGCTTGATAAATAATGACATAAAATCTAATTGTCCCATATCTTTTCACTGAAAAAAAAAGTATAAACTGCAGTGGTTAAGAATGAGAAGAAAATCCAGAGCAAGATCAGGGAAGGTTTCCTGTAACAACACCTCTGCCAACTGTCTTGTCCTCAGTGAAGGCTGCGGTGGCTGTAAGCAGTGATGGGAACTGCTTTCTCGTGCTCCCACATTCATCCCCAATGAAACTTGTCTCATCTCAGCATCACCTTTAATCTTTCTGCTCTCAGGTCCCCTATGCAGCTCCTGCAGTCTCACGTGGTGTTGTGGGAGGTCTGATCTCATGCCTTCTGATCCTGTGAGTGTGTCTGTGTCACCTCAGTTAGCACTTATCTGACGTGGGACTTAGCCCACACCTGTGACCTTGCGTGGCCTCCTGGCACTGCAGGGCCTCACCAGGAAGAGACTGGGCTCTTCACCAGTGCAGATATGTGTCCTGTGCAGGCTGCCTGGATCTAACCGCGGACCCTGCAGGGGAGCCAATAAAAAGAACAAAGAACTTGGTGCTTGGTTTTCCCAAAAAAAGCAAAATTCATGTTGCCTGCATCCTCTTTTATACCTCCCATGGCTTCTCTTGCAAATCGGGATGAACACCACATCCCAGCAGAAACTGTCTGCCCAAAACTTCTCCATCCTCCACTTCAGGATAACCATTGAGGATCAATTTCCTGCGGACCAGTTACCCCAAGGAAGGAAAGGATGCATTTAACTAGCCCCCGTAAGAGATACTGACATTTCTGTGCTCATAATGGCACTGAAAATGCCCATGGTTGCTGTGCCCTGGCAAGGGTACCACATACTCATTTAGTGATGGAGAAAAAGCATCTCCCTGTCTTGACAGAAACAAGCAATAAAGATCAGAAAGGACTGAGCCATTGGAGCAGTGGCTCAGGTCAATAGAGAAGGAACTGTTTGGGCACAGTAAGGCACAGTGAGGAAAAAGATAATTTTCTGGTGTGTAGAGGGGGAAACTAGATCAGGTACTTTGAACCTCAGCCTGTATTTTCACCTATAAGTGGTATTCCTGTTTTTATTCATTTGCAGTGACTGAATGTTACATTCTTGTTACTCCATTCTGAGTTTTCTACAGTTCGTGTTTCAAATCCTAAAGATGTTTTTCCATATGGACAAGGGAAAACTGCTAAATTCCTTTGGCTCTGAGCAGAGCACAAGAATTACGGACACTGTATCTTATGGGCAATTTTACCCTTGATTCATGTAAGCGGGGAGGTGGGTTGTGTTACATCTCAGTGTCCCTTCTGAGACCATTTCCTGTAATATATACAATTCCTCTAACCCCTCCAGTGACACCAATCACTATCATGTAAACTCCTTAGATTTCGTTTCTTACTGTTGGCAGTCTGTGTATCTCACTCTTCCATAGGTGTGTTAGAAATAAACAACCTTGTTGTTTTCCTATAGTCACAGTCTACCAAGCCCACCTAATCCATCTTCATAAACACTTGGCTGGCAAACAGTGCCACCAGATTCGCATGCCTGGCCATATCCAGGGTTTTTTTTAACCCTCTGTGTTTTTCAAGAGCACAGATGTGGCATGGTGTCACAAGTGTGCCTAGAGGTGCAAGCTTTGCCGGGCCATGGATGACTCCCAATGGCAGCAGAAAGGAAATCTGGGCTGCTTGCTGTCCCTCAGCAGTCACTCATTCCAGAAGATTAAGGCTGATTATTCCCTGTTTTGGCTCATGGAGTTAATCATCTGTTCTCCTAAATATGAGTATTTGCAACGATCTGAGCAAGAGTTTGAAGAATGAGGGTAGAGAGGGTACTTCTAGTCCAGGGAACTGCTTGAGTCAGGTTATTGTTAACAAGCAGTTAGTGTCAGTAACTCTGATGAGGGCACATGAAGTACCCTCTGTGGGCTTGCTGCTTGCAATAGCTTGCCCTTTAAATGGAAGGAGACTCAGCAAGATGTTTAACCTAAAAGCAGGTGAGTAATCATGTGTGTCTGTAGGCTGCAATGAACAATGAAGGCACAAGCTGAAATATTTTTCTGAATCAGAGCTATGGTTACATTTGAGACCCTCTTTAAAATTCACCTCTGGCTGCGTTCAGCTGTGTGGCTAATACAAAGTGGGCTGTTTTCCAGTACCTTGTATTAAAAGTGATGCTTGTCCTGCCATCTGAACAGTAAGAAACAATACACACTCATCTGATTTTTTATGAAGTCATTTTAGATCCTTGAATGCGCAAATGCCAGCACCTCATTGTCATCAAAACCCAATTAACATAACTGATGAGTGATAGGAAGTCAAAATACAGTCAGATCTAACAGCCCCAGAGTAGGGGATGTAAATTATATACTTGCACATTTTTTCTGTGAGATAGCTGGGTTTGTTCTCTTACCATCATAATCAAAAGTGAATTACAGTCTTGAAAGGTTCTATCTCTCCCAGATAACTGAAAAAGCTAATTAAAAACAAAAGCCACAGATGTAATCATTGCTTAATGCTGTAAGCATAACATGACCTAGTGCTATTATGAGTTCTGAACAAATTTCAATTAGAACTCCAACTGGTAAACAAATAAATGTGGTAACAACATCTTAATATTACATGATCACTTGTTAGTAAAAGCAATTTTTATTTCAGCCATTCATAAGCATCAAAGAAATGAGTTTAGATTTAGACAGCTTTTGCAGTACAATTAGAGGACAAAGCCACTTAGATTAGTAACATTTGAGAAAATCCTCTGTTTTATTTTTTTAAGCTAATCAATTGCTTTTCTTTTATAGCACTTTGTAGCTTGCAGTGATTTACACCAATACCAGATCAGAAAAGTAATTCAAACATGTACTTTGTACACTTGTACGGGAAGGAATCACTTCTAGGTTACACTGGCCTTTTGTTTCACAAACTACTTTGTAATTTTTTGTCTTGCTGAGCTTTAAGGAATGTGGAAAGTTACGGTCCTTGATGAGGAGTCAGTGGCATTTCATAACAAGTGGGAAAGATGGGGGTGCAAAACCACAAGTCCTTTGCTGCAGGGTATGTATTAGTGTAGTTCTGAGAAGAGGATAACCACAAGAGTGTGATAACCTGTGATATCCATGGTCCATGGCTAAAGTGCTCACACGGCTTTGAAGAGCCAGGACTTGTTCCCTGCTCTTCCAAGGTCTTTGTGAAAAGTGAATAAAATACTCAACTTACTCATGCCTCAGTTTCCATGGAAAAGGAAAATAAGTTAGTGACTTGAAATGGTTCTTCTGGCAACCAGGAGTGCCCAGAGAAAACACTGTTATACTCCTGCCTTCTCTTGAGAAAGTGCAAAGCAGTGGCTCTGGAAAGATGCTCTCTCATGCCAGGCTGGTGTCACACTTATTTGCTGCAACCAGTGTTCAGGCCCAGCATTTGATTTCAGGACAGACAGGTATGGAGTAGCTGCTTAGTAGATGGTGCGAACTTATTAATGGAATCAGCATATATTTTCCCTCTTCTGTAGTTAAAAACACAGATAAAGTTAATTCCATTACTAGAGAAATATACTGGCCTGACAGCACCAAAGGAGGAAATCCACTCCAAAATCAAGACAGTGAAGGAGGGTGCAATGAAAGGCTCTCCCTGTTGTGCCATTATCCAGACTTAACCTTGCCCTCTAAAGGGGGAACACACAGCATCCACCACTTGTCCTCTGTGCTGAGAGACCGATCTGCCACTCTGATGGAGATGATGCACATGATGTGGACACCTATATTTCATTTGACTGCATTTGCATGCAGCATTCCTCCTGAGGTCAGAGTTATTTGATGTCACAGACAACAGAAGCTGTCACTATCCTGAAATAAAATTCTTGCTATCCCTTTGTGACGTGACTTTTTTTCCTGCCTGCTTCAATTATCCATTTTAATTATTTATTACATCCCCTGTAGGGTTACTTTTACTCTGCAAGGAGCAAGGGTTAAACTTCTGTTCTTTAAATAAGAGAAAACATGCTGAAATAAATCACTTTTTTTCCCAGCAGCAACAGCAGTAACACACACACAAAGAGAAAGAAATGCAGTATGAAAACATACTATTGTTAGTTAAAAGGGCAATCACTCTGGGGACTAAAAGCACTTCTGACTAGCTGTCATGGCTTCTCCATAGCTTGCTTATATCACAGTAGCAACTAGAGGTTTCAAAGAAAGTACAGGACTGCATGTGCTAAGCCCTCTAAGATGCAATGGGAGTTTTCTGTCTACCCAGGTGAGAAAACAGTCAAGAAAGTGAAATATCATTCTTATCCATGTGAGATGCAAAAGTGTCGACAGACAAAGTGACTTGATTACAGAAGAGGTTGCAGATGAAGATTCTGGTGAAGTCAGGACTGAAATTATGCTCTTGGACCATATGTATATCTGTGAGTTCCTCCTTCCTCCTGGAAGTTTATGTGAACCTCCCAGGAACTGGGTTCTCACTCTGATCTCCAGGTGTAATCTTACTCCCAGTTAATATGGGGCAGATTACATAGACCCAACAGTGCGATACTGATTTTCTAACTCAGGATATCTAAAATAGAAGAGTTTACCTATGAGGCTGATATCTGGGCTTCAACTATATTTACTGAGAGCCAGTCGATACCATCTATAATACATACAGCATGACTCGTCTGACCCAAATGTGGACATCTACTTTAGAACACACTGACTGATGCCTTATGGCTATATTGACCAGATCTCCAGTGACTATAAAGGGAATGCAGCCAACAGAGACAGCCTAATTTAGAGAGATGAATAACACCCCATTCGAGTCTGTGCACAGAAATGTCTTTGCAAAAAAACTGTCTTGACCAAAGCTGGTGAGTTTTCCTGGTACACTTTAGGAAGTTAGGCAGCCATGGTGCTGCGATCCCAAGCAGATATAGACTTTAATAAGGTTAGTTAATGAGAGACACATTTTGCCAGAGCCATCACACAAGTTGGCAACTCAGCAAAACAGCCTTTAGGCTGCTGCAGTCTGCATCACAGAAGTCTTCTGTCTAGTATAGGTGGGGTTTTATTGTCTGCATGCCAAAATGGGCTTGGCTGTCTTTGAGCATGCCTAGCAAAGCAAGCTGTCCAGACAACCAGAAACAATTCAACACAGCTTCAGGGTGAATGGCAAATGCAGGATATTTATAATTTTGACCATACGGCCTATCTGTGCCAAACTTACCTGGCTTCAGGTAAAATAAGGTTCATGTCTGGTGAGCATCCATATTACTCCTGTGTTTTGACAGCCTGAAAGAAATGCTTGTAATGAGTTATAATGCTGCCCACAGCTGCATAATGTCCCCCCAGACAAAGAGAACAGCCTGAAGACCTCCGCCAGGAGAGCTGGATCTGGTCTTTGATGCTGACCAGAGGACAAGACTGGCAAATGTTCATGGAGGTCTCAGAGAGCAAGGTAACTTCAGCACAGCTGTCTCAGCAGTAATTTAAATAGGCTCCCGTGGAGGTTTCCTTCTTTAGCTCTGAGTTTAATTCTTATCATGCGTATCCAAATTTTACTTCTCTGGTGAAGTCTACTCAGGTTCATTCATGTGAATCATATCACACATTCCTGGAGGCAGGTAATTTCTTAAACTTTCTTCTCTGCTTTGCTCTCCACACAAGATGTACTGACATCTCTCCATATCAGATATTCCATATTAGATAAAATATAACCAGCAGTTCCTTCCTTCAGTAACAGTAACTTTATCTAACCCCTACTGCTTTGCTTACTGTCACCATTCTAGTCTATTGCCTGTTTTCCTTTTATCCTATCCTCGTCTCCTCTTTCATGCTCCTTATCCTCTCAGTGATACCTTTTTTTTGCAAAATATAGCCTTGCTTTAGTTTTAATTTATCAAAACCCACTGCTTTCAACCCTACATGAATCACTTACAGCTACTTACAGCAGCCTCTGGAGATCCCCTTCCTAATCCCCTCCTTCGGTTCTATTGGCGCTGCCCTAACCCAACCAGTCCTCCACACTCAGCTGTCTTTGACACAGGAGCACAGAACAGCTAAGGTTGTAAGACACCACCAGCGATCATCTAGACCAACCTCCTTGCTCAGGCAGGGTCACCTCCAGCAAATTGCTCAGGACTGTGTCCAGATGGCTCTTGAGTATCTCCAGGGAAGGAGACTCCACAGTGTCTCTGGACAACCTATTCCAATGCCCAGTCATACACCATCATTCTTTTCTTCTCACCCAATTCTCTCATATTTTTCTCCCTCTCAATAACTGTTTCTTCTCAATAACTCTTTCTTCTCCATATTTCTTACTTTTCCTCCAAAGTAATAATTCTGTTGTAGAAATGAAGTATTTTGTCTCTCTTCCTGCTGTATTAATTTATCATAAAGGTACAACAACAAACCTATCTTACTAGAATAGAATATATAGAATATATGCAAAAGTATAGAACATATTCTGGTATAGAACATATAACTCTGTTGCAGCAGCTGTATTTGACCATACAAACATTGCTGTGCCTTGAATATATTCTAGAATCTTTATTTTATGTGCTTCTTCGAGCATTTGTAGTGCTTCATAAACCCCCTGAGTACCTGTGTAACTGCTCAGTGGCCATAAATCACAAGCAGAAAAACTCAGCACACTCCCTCATTCATTGAAGCCATATTAAAGCAGAATAGCATCTTTTGTTCAATATAATTTAGGGTTTTTTTTTTTGCCTATCTTCACATTGGTTTCTGCAAACCCTAATTGACTGGACCCCCTATAAACACTGATTGTTTCCCAGGGTATTCAGACAGCTCTAAAACCACCATATTAACTGATATTATTGAAAAACTGGCTTTTTAGTCATTGGCAATCCTACCTCCGATTCACCTTTCCAGTCTTTCAACAGGCTCGTTTTATACTCTGGTACATCAAACAGATATATTAGTATTCCTCTTGTTAAATTGCTCTCACATCAACTGATTCACACATCAGATGTGGAGGTAAGCAATTATTACTATCGCCGTCTTTATCCGGGAGGAAAGAAAGGGCAGTATTCACAGAGCACTGGGCATCTCTCGCTAGGTTAGTCTCCCCATGCTGTGTGTACAGAGACAAGTTCCTCCAAAGGGCAACATTAGAAGAACCTACTGAGATGAGCCTGCTAAGATGAGTCAGATAATTCAGCTGGCTAAATTAGAGTCTTCAAATGAGTCAGTGGTAACATTCCTAATGCCTTCAGAGGATGTATATTCCAGCAATTAGCCACAATGTGTAACTGTACTTCTATATAATTAGCTGTACAAATTGCAGCAGTATACAATAGGTTGCTATGTCTTAAATAAGCAATGAATAAGTACAGTGCAACTGGAGCTCAGGGTTATTCTTGTCTTCATTTACCTCACTGCAAGAAGCCTGCAGGGTTTTGATTTCCAAAGGGAAATGAAGTTTGTCTTCATTAAGCCTATTATAACCAAATTATGATTCTTTGGGTCTGGCTTAGTATTCAGCTTCAGCACCTCTTTTCTGTCTGCCTTATATATTCCTTGATTCCTGAATCTCATTTTGTGCTGGGATATTTCTAATTTTATCCCTCCACCTTATTTCTATTCTTTTCCAAAATCATACAAAGACATAATTTAAGGGGACCTCCAGGGGCCAAAGCAGAGTGGCATGAATGCTTGATCATGTCCCTCAGGGCCTTTGTGATGTCTTGCTTTTAATATCTCCATGGATGGAGACTGCACAAACTCGTTGGGTCTTTGTTGCAATGTTTGACTGCCCTCACTGTGAGGAATTTTCCCCTTATGTCTAATTGGCATCTCTAATTTCCATTTGCTGTACCTTGTGTCTATCAGCTCTTAGTCTTGCTTCACATCTTTTTAAAACTCTCTTTAGGTAGGTGAAAATATCAACCTGATCTCCTTTTCTTGCAGTTAAACAAGCTCAGTTTTGGGAGCTTCATCATATGCTTTGGTCCCTAACAATCTCAGTGGGTCTCTGATGAGCTTACTTTAGCTTGTTGATAACTTTCTTGTACTGGGAAGCCCCAGACTGAACATGGTAGTCCAGACACACACTTCTTCACAAGTGCAAAATAAATAGAGGGAAAAATCAGCTTGCTCAAACTGTCAACTGTGTTGTTGCTAATGTAACCCATTGGGCAGGTGGCATTTGTCACAGTAAGGCTGGCTGGCAGACTTGCACTCAACCCCTTCTCCGTCAGCACACAAGGCCCTTTTCTGCAGTTGTGATTCCTATCAACCAGACCTCAGCCTGTACTGCTACCTGAAATTATTCCAACCCACACGGAGGACTTTGCCTTTGCTTCCAGGAAAATCGTCTTAACCTTGGTCTCAAGATATATCTGAAATTCACGGGTTCTGAGACTGCAGGTCAGATCCATCACTAATGCCTCTTAGCTGAAGGAAATGGAACCGACGACATTTATATAGCAAAAGGTTTTGCTTTTGTTTTTAATTGTGATTATTCTTTCTTTAAAAATCCTCCTTTATGGGCTAAAGATCCAACCTTCATTTCTATTCTTACTCTGCTTTTGCCTTCACTATTAACTTCCAGTAATGGTTTAGTTTTCCCTCTTTTTTAATCTAAGCAAGAGGCTTGATTCTACTTGCTTCGTTCTTTTAACACGATCTTTATTTCCCTCTGCATGTTGTAAATACGCTGATAAATGTGTTAATTGAAATGCCTGTCAAATGTACTGAAGATGAATCATTTCAGAAGTCCTACCTTGAAAATGCATTCATAATGAAGTCTAAAGCATGAAGCTCTGCAAGTTAAAGTGTTTTTTATATTATAATGAAACTGCAATGAATAATTTGCAACAAAGCACACAAGCACAAGTGCATATGAATGCCCACGCAAGTGCACACTGCTAAGGAAATAGTTCTAGGTGCATTCATTATAATGGTGGACAGAATGGGCAGTTTTGTCAGTCAGATGAGCTCTAATCAATCTGTCTAATGCCTTTCACAATATCATTTTATTAGAGGCTCAGAATAATCATTTGCTCATCTGCTCTTTGGCTGCTGAGTTTGATTTGTGTTCTTTTTTTCTTGTGGAAACTAATGTGTATCCCATAAGATCTGGTCCTTTTTAATGCTTCCTATTTATTGCTTATGTGCTAAGAATTTGTATTGCCCTTATATTACAGACATTAGAGGGTGAAATCCACTGAGTGATCTTTACAGTATGCAAAATAGTTAAGTTCTTGTAGGGCTGAAATGATTGGAATATCAAGTTATCAACCATCTTCCCTTCATGAACTAGGTTAATTGACATCCTGCTGAAACCATTAGGCATTTTTTATTACAACTCTTCAGGCTGTATTCCACTTCTATTTAGACCTCAGTTTTCAATGAGCTTAAAGGTAATTTGAATGAAGAATTGCCTAGCATAAAAATCTGCCTTCCACTTTCAATGGTCTGTGTTCATCTAGAGAGAACAGGGTAGAATGGGAAAGTAGATGTAAGCAGGCATGGGGAAAGTTCCCACTGAGGAAAGCATAAAAATTGCAGACAGAGGACAGCATATAAAGAGGAGAACAATGGGAAAAGCAGCTCCCAGTAAGGAACAAGGAAACACTTGGGCCAGTGTGTCCAGTGTTCCTGTTATCATGTTGACTCCTGTCCTATAATCAATTACTTTTCCCATTCCTGATACTTCTGAAATGTCATTCTAGAATCTTATCCACCTTGATATGTTTGCATTTCCCTCTATTTACATGCTACATTTATTCACATACAGTTTGCACTTATTTGTTGCCATGTCATTAGCTGGCCTTACTCAGAGAACACACTACAGCTGCCTCGCTGAGACATCATGGTACTTCCATAAATGATGTGGGTGTTTTGCGTGACTGTCTGAAGCTCCCTCTAAGCTGTGGGCCTATTCAGGATCCTCCACACCCTGGATCACTGTGACTCAGATCAGGACATCTCTTCAAGGAGATCAGGATCCTGACTCAGGATCTTTGTGGATCAATAAAAAAAAATTACCTTTCCTCATTTGCATCAGGCCTAAAACTGGACCATGAACCCCATGTTGTCTGAGGGAACATATTTGATGGAGAAGGAAAATGGGTAAGAACCTGGAGCTGAATTTTGCCTATTGCAGGCTGGCTGGAACCCATGTGGGAAGAAAGCAATTCTGGAACCAAGACTTCCATCTGCCTGAGAAAGGTGCTGCAGCTCTTATTTCCTAGGGAAAGTGTCTCCTAGATATGCTTTTCCACCAACTGTGATCTGTTATCTTGATGCGACCATACTCCTCTGCTGAAGATGGGCCACTGTGCAAAAAAAAATGCATAATCTCTGAAAATGGACAGATCCTGGTTTCGGATCCTTTTCTAACGGTGCTCTGACAGCTATTTAATGGGTTCTGAGACCTATTTCCAGTGCTTATGTGACTTTTTTGGATGAGAAACAAATACTGTTTCTGAAGCGGGCACTATCACTGATTGCAAGGTGGTTGCTCATCAACTAAACCATGGAATGTTTCTCACCTGTGGAATTATGACAGCATGGTATCATCAATCCTGGAAGATATAAGAGCACCATTTGCACCATTTGTGGTGGAAAAATGACTAGAATTTTTGTCTCCACCTTATCAGTCATTTCTGTGACCGTGGTCTGTACTGTGGGAGATGCATCTCTTCTGTGCTCTCAACTCTACTTAGTGCAATTTGGGCTCTCCCCATGGATAAGTCTTTTAGAGGCTTTTGTCCACCCCTTTCCATCTCTGGATTGCACCTGAACAACTTAGTTCTCCACAATGAAATGGCAATGCCATTTAGCTATTGGCAAGGGCTGGTAGCAGCTCCAGTGCTCAGTTTTAACATGGGCCTCAAACTGTCTCTTAGGTATTTTTTTATCCTTCAGTGGTATTTACATTCTGGCAGCTTTAGTAGGGACAGCAATATTCTCTCCAATGTCCTTTTCTCCTCTAAGAAGTTGCGTTTCTTGGTAGCGTTAGGAGTCCTTCTCCGTGCCCATCCCAGTTTGAATTTGGCGTTCCTGAATGTGGTTACCTGGAGTTACTGCATCCCACACAAATTTCAGCAGAGCTTCACATTAATACTTCACTATCTCTGCTGATATAACCAGTCATTTATGGCTACTTCTGTCATTTAAATCTCAGGAGGAAAATATACTTGTACAAGTAAGTCACCTGAGTCCTTTTAGGTTATAGAGTTAGATGGTAGCCAGCAGACTGTAAAGGGTTTCACTAACCTTGGCAATGCTAAACACCTCAAGTTATTTGTCTGATACATTAAAAAATGCTTAAAACCAAGTTTCAGATTTTTGCTATTTACAGCACCCAAGATTTTCTTGCCTCAACCATTTTCTCTGGATTTCAAAGTGTCGTGGTTTGAGGCCTCCCTCAAACAGTTCTGTGCACCCCCCCCCCCTTCTTTCTTCCCCAGTCCCGGGGAAATGGGAAGGAGAATCCAAAGAATGCA
>JASSUY010038669.1:0-49541 GCA_032466535.1 Forpus xanthops | reverse complement strand
GAAAGCTCTTGTGTATGCTGAAAGAACAAATAGCAAGGCTTTCATAGCAGTATGAATCTAAGCAGGAGAAAAAGACACCATCAATTATGTTTGAGACCATTCAGGGCAGGAGTGTAATGTCTCCTATCATGGTTACACTGCAGCCACTATAAACTTTAGGGGGCTTCCCAAGAGCACCCACAGGCATGTGGGAGTCTAAAATGTCCGTGTCAGTTGTCCATACTTAAGTCAAACAAGTAGCTTGGCCCTGATACTTTCAGCCAGCCTTGCTTAGAAATAAATCTGCTAAACAAGAAAGCTTTTGCAAATGGGTATATTCTTCATAATCTTCTTCTTCCTGCTATCTCAGCTGCTGTTTTTGTGGGTGTAAGAGTGTGAATCTGTCTTGACTCATTCTTTTTCTTCTTTTTATTTATTTGAAGAGAGGAACACTTTGAAAATAGAGACTTTCATAGCTTGTCATGGAGTAGGATTCTATGAAATCTTCAACTGGTCTTAAATCTATCCTTTAAAATGTGATCTTATCAGAGAGAAAGAACAGCTTGATTGGACCAGTGGGTCAGGCTACCACCACACTATCCCTGTAGTTTTTCAGGTACAGTGCTGGAAGAAACAGTAAATCAGCAAGTCAGCTGAAAATAGATATGGCATACTCCTACTGTACTCTAATCCTCTACGTGACAGGTATTTTGAGCAATAACTGAGGAACATCTCCACATTCCCAATCATTGCAATGAGGGCAAAATGTAGAAAATACAGTGCTGAAACAAATGAATTTATTGAGCAGATTGAATCATTATTTCATTGTTGCTTACTTAATAAGTGATTCTTTTGGATCATTTAATATTAAAGTATATTACAATTACAATTTCCTTGGGTACTCTCAATCTTTGAGTCAAACTGATATCCTTATTGATCGTTCTATTGCAAACACAAGAAACATCCTCTTTACAAAAGGCTGTTGACTCTAGTCTAGATTTTGTCTAGGATATTGATGGTCTCAAGACACTTAAATGCACTCAGAAGCTGGTGTTCAAGTAAGCCTTGAGCATCATTTTCCAGCTCATCATAAACTGCATTTTTATTTTCTGCCTACAGTATTTTTCTAATTCAACAAAGGCCTTTATGGAAGGTTTGGAAATAGCTTAGACAATCTTGAGGTCCATTGTTTGAGGACTCTGACCTCCATTTTTAACCTAGTTGGCCCAGTGTTATCTGTCACTACTAAATCCTGTTCTCCTTCTGAACAGAAAAAAAAATTAAAGCTGAGAATTCCTCCCCTGCCTTACTGCCAGAGGAGAGACTTCTGTAGCAAATTGACTTGTATCCACAAAAACAGTGTGGCAAGATACCGTATGTGGTAATTGTATGCACCGTTCAAAATATTTTAAATGAACTTGTTCTTACAAAGAAATAAGTTATGAAGTTAACTTTTATGTATGTGTGAATAATTAAACTATTGTCACTACTCTAAATTATCATCTATTGTTAACTTACATCATTAAATCTTGCTTCTTTACTAAAGAATAATGAAAAATACACTTAATTAACAGTTATTGCAAGCTTGAGGCCATTGATAACACAGTTCTCAGACTGAATTTCACAAGTGTGTTTTGTACTTGACTTGAAATTGCTGCTTTAATCCAAAACCCTGCACAGTGATGTGGGCATAACAAATTTTGTATCACAAGAACGAACTCCCTTAGTAAATTATGTCACTACTGGTTAAGATTAGGTTGCTACAAGCAAACAACTCAAGTGTTATTTATTTTCTTTCCAGTGCAGAGGGCGGAGTTATGGTTTGCGCCTGCTGTTTTAGTTGCTTTTAGTAAATTTATGAAAGGCTTTTGCTGTGTGCCAAATCTGACAGAATCCCACCCCTTTGCCTCTCAGCCTCCCTGTGACAATCAATCAGGAGATTTGGGGGGCTCTGTTACCATTCCCCAAGGAAAGTGACTCTGGCTAATTTCCTTGTTGTTTCGATCACAGAGGTGATCGGGCTTTTTTTCCTTGGATATTGTTAAAGAGGCTTGCCAGCCCTGTAAAGAATGTGCTGCATTCTTTAGATGAAATAAGGCCAATCAGTGGAATAATGAGGAAAGTAATATCTCCCTAGAGAGTCTGATTGGGTTTTCATCAAATCAGCCAACCTTTTCCAGTCATTTACACCAACGTTCACTCCATGCAGGGTGTTATGCTATCTCAGATTCCTTCCTCCTTTAAAATCCCCTGTGATTATTACTGATAACTAAATAATTGGGATGAGGCAAATTTATGTATATTGTATATATTCTTCTTTTTAAAATTAATTATTTTCCTCTTTTTTTTTTTTCCATATATATATATATAAAATTAGACTCTTACCCTGGAAGCTATTCCAAGAAAGAGAGGGATATGCAAAAGCTGGAAGATTTATTCCTTTGTGACACTGAATGTCCTTTTATTTTTAATATGTGGGGTAGTCTCCCCTGAATGGAAGGTTACCTACTGCTAAGACTACAATTCCATGACAAGATGCCCAATTTTTGCTGTTAATTAGAGCTTGACACATTTATTTTTATTTATTCATTAATTTGCCTTTCCAAGATAAACCTCCAAAATGAGCCATTTAATTTATTGGGGAGTGAAGAGAACAATAGTCACCATGAGTTCCCTTTATTTGATGTTCTTTTCTCTGTCAAATGCACAACGTTAAATGCACAAGGAACATCTAAATGCTGAAACAGAAATATGTTCTCTCTTTCATTTGCCTAGAATTCAAACTAAGAGAATGGCCATTTCAGATTTGCCCATAGCTTATGCAGGCATTTTTTTTTTACCTTACCTATGTACATCAATAATCTGTTCTAAAAAAATTGAAGTATTGCATTGCTGGGACAGATGCTCCCATGGTGTAAACCAGCTTGGTTCTGTTGACACCAGTAGCTATGCTGACTTGAGCTTTCTAAGCATTTCACCTAGCATGACTCCCTTCAGGTACACAGAAACACAGGGCAAATTATTGTCTCACTGAGGCCACTGTTCATACATCACTAACTAGCCCTTTTCTATAAATCCAGGACCTCTTGGTCACTGAATGAGAAATTAGCAGAAGTACAAAGGCTGCAGGATACTGCAGAGCTGTGCTATTTAAGTGCATTTGCAGACTAAATGTTACAGTCAGCCTGTGGCTGGCAGCTGCCTACATGGCTATGCAGTACCAAACATAAGAGGGCTATTTGTTTTCCTTCTGTGCTGGGTGGTGCTATGGTTTGGAGCACAGACTAAAAGAAAGCTGGTATCCTGCCCAAGTCATCTTCCTTTTATGGCTGAGAGAAGCTTCGTTACACACAAACACATTTATGGCATCTTTGACAAGCTCCTGGACCACATCAGGCATGATCTGATTACATCACTAAAATTAATGTGGTCTTTGGATGTTTTAGCATGTGAAAGTTTTCAAACTTAACTGAGTTCCATTCACACCAGTCCTCCCACACTGCTCAGCAAATGATTCAAAGCCTTCAGCGTGATTTCATCTGTGCAGACTCTAATCCACTTACTTAATGAAATACATAATTAACATATTATAATTGCAGTAAAGATGGTTTTGACAGAAATCATTTCCCGTATCTAATACCGTGGTAATTTAATCTGTTCCCCACTCCCTAACACGACCCTCCGTGATTAAGTTTCATAAGAATTTTTTTGATTGATTGATTCATCTGACGTGCCTGGGCCCTGCTAAAGGAGTGTCTGTCAGTTTACAGAGCTACGTGATGATGTGGCAGATGGTTGTGGAGAGGCTCTTTGCGTTGTCTCCCTGTGTGGTCTTTTTTTTCTCTTTTTTTCCCCAAAATGCCCTGATAATCCAAATGCAGAAACTCTGATCCACTAAATCGCTACATGTTTTTATGTACTGTCTTTTAGTTGTGTGTATAGTTATTAAACCAAGGAAGGCAAGATGTGTTGAACTAGGAGGTCTAAATCCTAATGCTGTCATTCACTTCCACAATAAAACAACCCACACAGATACTTTTTATTTGATTTTTCTTTCTGTTTGTTTTCAACACAATCTCTCTAGTCTGTCATTCACTCTCAGGCAGTTACTTGAGTTAAAAGGGCTGGTAAGCAAAGTTATACAGACCTTCTCAGCTAAATATCACTTGTTACCTGCAGGAATATATGAGGAACATTATGAACCACTGGCTTTTCAAGTCAGACTAGAAAGGCTGCTCTGTTGATATGGGTCATGACTCACGAGATAATATCCAGCAAAAGGTCTATGGCAAATGATTACTTCCTTTTCATAGACTGAAACCTTTTTTTTTGTCAGAACTGCACGTAACCTGGAAAATAGTAATAATATTAAACAATATAAATTAACATAATTTACATTTAGTATTAAATGTAAATGTTAATAATAGGGAGCACCTTACCAAAAAGTATTTTGAACACAGATTTGATATATTGCTGTATACAACCCATATGTATCCAACCCTAGAAAAATGCTGTAATCCACAAATGAGGGCTTGAAGCTCTTGCCTGTGAAACCAGTGTGCTTTCTGTGTGTAGAGAATAAACTACCCAAATTCTGTAAGTAGAGGTGCTTAGGCACCATCACTGAAAATAAGAATGCTGAGAATAATGCTGAGTGCCTTTCTTAAAGCAGGATTTGTAAAACTCTTATTTCTGAAGCTGTCTTGTGGATATTGCCAAATTCACTATATAGCATTTATGAAGTAGATTTTTCAAGCGCAAGGTTGTGGAACATACTTAAGGGCATTCATTCTTCCTTTCCTGAGTACCTCCAGTTGAATTAAGAAAAATTAAATCACGTCTTTTGCTCCTTTCTTAAAGCCCTTGACTTCACTTATATTGCTGCAAAAAATTGTAAGTCTGTGAACAGTTTGTGAATTGCTTCAGAAATTTTACTTTTGCTGAGTCTCATCTCATATGGAAGTTTGGGGAAGATGGAGTGGGCTCCTCCCTTGCCTTTCACACCAGGTTCGAATTTGGTTTGCTAGCTGCTAGCTGCTGCCTTTGTGATACCTACCTGGCTATCAAACCTAAGGGTGGAGCCCTTTGGAAAGAGAATGTGGGAAGATATTCCACCACTTAAATCTGTGCTGGGTGTCTTATAATGTAGACCCGTACCTTTAGTTTTATGGTACCAATGACATTCCTCGTAAGGCTGGTTTAGAGCATGACAGACTTCACTGCTGGGAAGCTTCCTAAAACACATATTATTTTCTTCTTTTCCCCTAGTTTAATCCTATTACAGACCCAAATTGTTTCTCATAACAAAGCATAATGCAGAGTTAACATCAAATCTAGCTAAATTGCTCTTTTTTTCCACCCTTTTTTTTTTTAATTATCACAGTCTCAGTACCATGAAGTTGCATTCTGTCATGAAATTTAGAGCCCCATGTTTCAGAGGATTGCTGTTGACAGGAGAAGCACATTTAGCAATAACAGAAAGCAGCATGCTACTAGCCTCATGTAGGTTGGAAATTTGTTGTCCTAGTTTCTCATCCTGCAGCTAGCTCCGTGTGGGCAGCTCTAATGCATTTTGATTTAGTGAATTGTAACAAATGCTGAATTCTGATTTCTGTAACCACTGTGTCAGGAGTCTAACGGGCTTCTTGTTGGTGTGAATGCTGCTGTATCCATGTGAATGCTCACAAGGGGTGTGATGGAGAAGCTGTTGTTCATCTTCATGAAACCTGAGAGCCAGGGTTCAGCAGTTAAAAGACTCCTAGAGTTTAGCCTCACATCTTGCCAAATTCACCATCTGAAATCACACTTGTAAATTAAATCTGTTCAGTGGACTAGTTTGGATAGAGCATGTTTATAAATCCTTTGTCTTATCTAGATCAGGTATATATCTCTCAGTGAAGTGGCATAATGAATATTTACTTAGGAAGCAGATATAGCCAGTTAACTTTTTCAAATATATTGTAAGAAAATTAATCCAGCTTTTATATATGAAGTAAAACCCCCTTAATTTTGCAAAGAGTATTTTATCATTTCAATTAATTTGCTTTGTTATTTTATGTGAGATTTTTTTAGCCCATATTTAAAAAAAATAGTTAAGTGGCTCTTGTATTGAGAACATACTGTTGGTGCCTTTACTGAATTTGTGATGCTCTGTAAGCTAATTCAGGAGGGCAGCAGGTTGGTAGCAATGAACTGCATGTGTATGCTGTGTAGCCAAAACACTGCAGTAGTTGTCAGATCCATTGCTCCATCAAGATCTTGTATTTTAGAGGACACAGTGGAAGAGGAATTTTTTTGTCCGTATGGATTCCATGGGGGAGGTCCGAAGGAGCTGGATCTTTCACCAATGAAGAACGGAGAGAGAAGAAAATCATGGCAGCTCCTCATGGTAGCACTCTGCATGGGGTATTCTGTCCCATGTAGGAGGCAACAAGAAAGATTCCTTGCTTGTCAGTCACCACAATTCTCGGGTTTTAAGGTGAGATGCTTGAAGCCTGTGCTTGCTGTGGGAGAGTCTCTTGAATAGCAGGAAAACTTCTGGGGCTAAAGAGCTCAAGTACAGCTCCTAGAATCACCTCCTATGTCAGCCTCTAGCCCCAAGCAGGAGTGTATTTCTTCTAGGTGTATCATTGAAATGGAAAATTGTGGACAGAGTTAAACTTCCTTATTCCCAGTTTTCAGCCCAGGTTTTTTGCTGTCCTTTACGGGCACCAGAGAAGTTAGGTTTACACCAGATAGTGGTGGTTCCCTCCTTGTGGCTTTCTGCAGCACCAAGACAATAATGTAGTAGTTGTGGGGATTTTCAGGTAGCTAATGAAGCAGAGGTATTTTTTACAGCACTTGGAAGTGAGACACCACTTCAGTTGTTACATGGGAATTTCACAAACCTCAATCAATTATAACCAAATTGTTGGATTTAACCATTTTCTCCTGTATCTGTGAATGGCTGTTGTTACAGCTTTGTGTTACTTTTGACATTGCAACAATCTTTTCTCAGCGGTAGAAGCAGCTTGATCACAGCATTTTTCGTCCTCTTACAAGGTTAGGAATTCCCCTTCTTACACTATACCTGGATCATTTTGTATATTGCTAGTGGTGGCATAGAAGAGGATAGCAGATAGTAATGGGCGGAGAGTTACTGCACTTAGCTTCTGGCTAAAGATAGATGCCTTTGCGCTGACTTGGTGAGTGATTACCAGATAGTTTGGCACCAGGCTAGTGCCACACTTAATTGTGACTGATTCATTGGGCTGAAATATGTCACTAATTTAATTCAGCTATTTCATTAATCTGATTGAATTGCATCCAGCTGTTAGAGGTGTATGAAAGAAAGGCATCTGACACACAAGGCAAGAGCAGTAACCTCTGCATTAAATTATAAAGCAGTCGTTAGGACATCTAATGCTGAAATTGAATTGCTCCATAGAAATTTGGTTTCCAAGCACAATAGTAATTAGCTGTAAGCTTGATGAATGTCAAGAATTAATTAAAACATTTCAGAGGCCTGTGTGGGTTTTAAATATTGTCATTATTGCCCCAATATTTTCAGTTCTTACACTAATTGCTTTCTAGAGAGCATGAATAGAATTATCTTCTGGAGTGACTGAGGGTACAAACAGTTCATTACATCATTGAAAATGGATCTCCTTGCCTCTGGATTTCCCTTTTTTTCCTTAAAATTTATCTACTGTTTTACTTTTGTGCATGTATTACAAATAGAAAGATAAGATCAGTGATTTTAGACCCAGACTTTATCTTGACTGCACTTGTAGGTTTTGTTTCCTAGCTGTACCCTGGAGGCCAGCAAGCCATTGTTGCCTACTTTCATTTTGGCAACAGGAAAATAGCTCCAGCTTCATCAAATAATTTTTTTGTTTTAATTAAATAGGATGTGAGCCAAAATCTGTGATTGTTTTGTCCTGTTAATGAAAGGCCTGCAACAGTTTAAACATTGCATACATGAAACATCAACAAGATAAAAAACATGCTGGAAAATTACAAATTGAAATGGAATTCATAATCAAAGTCAGCTTTTGGTTGTTTCTTGAATACGATCTAAATGTAAAAATAGCTAAATTTTTGGTGTGGGAATTGCAGATGCAGAGTGCAGACTGCTCATATTTCTTGTCTCTGATGAGTATCTCCACATGTTTGGCTACATAGTAAGGATGAATGTCCAACATACCATGTTACAGACTGCAGACATATGTATGACAAATACATGAGGTGACACAACAAGGGAAGAGCTTTAACACTTGGAGGGCCTACAAGGAGTCTCCTCTGTGTGTCAAGCAATGCCAGAAACCACAAACTCCCAGGCTATACAGCTTGATGCCATGCCTTGCTACTTGCTTCATGTGCAGTCACATATGATAGTCCTCTGTGCCTCTTCCTTGGGACTGCAGAGTGATAAGGAGGGGGACGTTTCACCATGTGTCTGTGAGATGTAGGTGGTGCCAAGGTGGGGAGAATTGAATGGATCTTTTACAGTGCCGCATTATTGACTTGTCATCATAGATGTGACAAATCCACTGTGCCTGCCTGAGCTCAGCAGAGGTGTTTTCCATAGCAGTCAGTTTGGATCTTAGTGGATCAGATTCAGAACTTTTTGTGGAAGGTTGGGTTAGTATTTGCTGACAGAAGTAAGATGTGCTTGAGTTGTTTTTTTTTTCTTGAGGAGGTTAGATGGCTACTGTATGATAATAGAATTATGTGATGGCTCAGAAGTCAAGAGAACGCTTGTTCATTATCCCTTCTTTCAAAGGTTTAATAATTATGCAATAACCTTACCCCTAGTGAGAAATGCATTCAGTATTGTACTTCTTAAAATAAACTGTTTTCGGCTACTATTCTCAGTGCTGATTGCCTGGAGGCATAACACAAATATATCCTGAAGAAAATGGTTATTTGGATTTGACAGTACTCAGTTCCAGGTTACTGCCTTTCCCACCCCCAGTTTTTCTGCCCAGGGATATAACATTTCACTGTAGTCCGTGAACCAAGTGACAATAAATGTGTGTTAATATTCATGTAAGTCACTTCTTTCAACAAAGGTATGGTCTGTTTAACACCTGGAGAAGTTGCATGTGGTCAAGATACACAATTCCTTCTGTGTACAGATATGATGTCATTGGAAGAGGATGATGTTGAAGCTCAGAGCAACCACATATTTGAGAAAGCAGATCTGGGGGTTTGTTTCAGATGACAGTCAGTAGTTCATGGTTGATCTGTTTCAGTGCTGTATTTTCAAAAGGGCAGTGGATCGCCCAGCTTTTGTGCCTGTTCAAAACACTGAGCCCACTGAAATTGGTGGGAAATTAGGCAGATGTTGAGGATAGGCAAGTGGTTTGTATTAAACAAGGTAAAGGTAGAAGGAAATCCATAAAATGCCTCTCTCAACAGTACATCTGACTCTTTCTTTCTCCCTCTTATTTTATGCAGTGCTGGTCCTAAAGGAGATAACATTTATGAATGGAGATCTACTATTCTTGGACCTCCAGGCTCTGTATATGAAGGAGGTGTTTTTTTCCTGGATATCACATTTTCATCTGACTATCCATTCAAGCCACCAAAGGTAAGGGTAAGGTTTTTATTGTGTTTATCATATTTTCACTTGTGAGAATGTAACATGCAGTGAGTGAGTACTCATTGCCTTCTGAATATTAAATTAGTTTATGTTTTTTTGAAAACCTGAAGGTTCAAATCTTTGCTTGTATTTTCAGAAAAATCCCGTGCCTATTTTATTTCCTGATTACCACAGTCAGTATTGATTTCCAAGCTTTACCAAGTGATAGATGATAATTCTGATCAAGAGTTAAGATTCAAGGAATTCTAATAGAAGACAGAGCAACACCTTCTTATGTTTCCTTGCTCTCATTCCAGCTACTAAAGTATATGTATAATAAGCTTTTTCTGTTATGAACCAGATTCTGTATTATATATTCTCACTGATGATTTCCATTATTGTAAAATGTCAATCTGCTTACTAGAGGTAAGAGCAGCAACCTTGTTTGATAGTATTTTTTAAGCAAAAGCACTTTTTATTAAATTAAACTAGTCTTGACTTAAACTAAAATTTAATTTCCTTGCTCAGAAATAGTTTGAACACTTAAGAAATTACAGTGTACTAGTGGATATCAAAGAAGTTAAAGATTGTTCCCTTCAACTCTTCCTTAATGTCAAAGTATAACTTGTCACCACGTCAGCAGAAAGGACGCTGCTGGCATTAGCACAGGCTAAATACATTCTAACTCACATTTCTACAATTTATGGCTCTTGTGGCTACAATGCTGTTGTTACAAATCAATACCGCTTTTCATTCCCAGAGGGACTGCAGCATAAAGAATAATATATTCTGTATGTATTTCACACTTCTCTGAAATCCACAAAATTTAATATTGTTATAATGAAGTGATGCAGAGTTTTAGACAAATTCCTCATGAAAATCTCATAGATAGGGGTTTCTTTAGGGCATGATGTTTTTTTTGTAGTTTTCAGTAGTTTCAGAAAACATCATGGATTTTTCCCCTCCTGCATCAGTATGCAAAGGAAGATATTCCTCATCTTGTGTATTATGTAATTAAAGCAATTAAATATTTCTAACTTATTATTTGTGCAGAATAATGCTTACATACTGTACTGATACTAGTCTGAAATAATTTATAAACAAAGGTGTTGGTAGTGTGAGGTATTGTTTGGTGGTATATTTTGTCCTGCCTCATGAAGGGTGAGGCAAAGATTTCATTGCTAATTTGAACAAGAATAACACAAAATTCCAATTTTAAATATTAATTTTCATGGTCTATATTTAGGCTTTTGAAAGCAAGAAAAACATCAACTAATACTGCAGATGCAGCCGTCCTCTGTCTAATTCTTCACCTTGAGAAGCCACAGTAAAGTTACACTTGTGATTAGATTGATTTTGACATGCAGCATGTTCATTAAATTGTGTACAGTACTACAGAGTAGGTCCTAATTTTTGCGGGTACCAGACAGGAGGTCTGTGTGAAAGCAGTTTATGCACCGATGATCTCCATGGCAGGTGCTTTAAAGGTAGCCATGACTACAGTAAATACTTTTCTGTTAAATAATTGTATTTTAGAAAGCAAGCAGATAGGAGCTGCCTCTGTGGAAGCTCTGATGAACTGAGAGCACCCCAGGCACTGCTGCTGCTGAGAGACAAGGGGCAGCATCGCTGGGCAGCGCTGTCTGACTCTGTCTCTATTACTGTGATTCTAGGTTACTTTCCGTACCAGAATTTATCACTGCAACATCAACAGTCAGGGAGTCATCTGTCTGGATATCCTGAAAGACAACTGGAGCCCTGCTTTGACTATTTCAAAGGTTCTGCTGTCTATTTGTTCTCTTCTGACAGACTGCAACCCAGGTAAGGAGCTGATACTTCATTGAGGACCCACTCTTAAGTCATTTGACTTAGTTGCCATGGAATGTAATTTGTATATTTGGTTGTACAAAGATTAAATAAAACCTAATATTTTAGAAATTGGGGATGAAACCCTCCTGCTCAGATGTGGTCTGACATTTAGTGGCACTTTTCATTCCTGTGGTGCAACAGAAAGTAAATAATATTAAGCCCTTCTTTTCCCAAGCTATGGTGGAGAAAATAAGCGGATGTCACAGAAGATCTGTATTGTAGGAGCTCCAGCAGGTGATCTGTCCAGGAAAGGAATAAAGTACTCTTGAGTCAGAAACTCAGAAATCCTGCAGGTTAGAAGGGGCCTCAGGAAATCCCTTCTTTGAGATGGAAAGTGAAATGTTTAATCTTGCAAATATGAGTGGGACCATATTCAGAGAGAGTTCCTTGTTCCTGCTGGGAGGGGAGGAACTCCACTGGAAGCAGTACCACTTCTCAGCAACTGTGTGACCAGTGTCATTGTCAATGAATGCTAATTGCTTGCCATCAGGGCAGGAACTGAGCGATAGTGCTAGGATGGCGGCTCTTTTACAGAACGCTGGCAGCAATCAGGGAAAGATGGATTAGCCTCTGTGACACCAAAGTTTCATAACTTGAAGCAAACAGGATCTCCTCGGTGTGTCCCCTACAGTTCAAATACCCTGATGTACACCAGTCTTATGATCTGAATGTGCCAGGCTATTCTCACTGAATGTCCTCTGCACTCAGCAGCCCTTCCAGAGGGTTGTAAGCAGGGCCCCTGGCTGGAACAGAATTCATTCATATGCAAATAACCACAACAGATACTCCTGGTTTCTTTTTCTGTTCATTGTGCCTCGTGTGCTTTCTCTTATATGATAAGAGCCCCTCTGTATCTCACAGCATTTTTTGGCCTGACAGAGGGTATATTATTAAATAGGTTCTGTATTTTAAATCATGTGTTCAGTTTTGTGTTCTCCTGCCTTTTGCAGCTGACCCTCTGGTTGGAAGCATAGCCACTCAGTACCTGACCAACAGAGCAGAACATGACAGGATAGCCAGACAGTGGACCAAGAGATATGCAACATAAATGACAAACTACTTGTGCAGTGTGAAGGTGCAGAAGGCAACTTTGCAGTGTGCAACAAATCTTTATAGCCTTTACAATACGGACTTCTGTGTATATGTTATACTGATTCTACTCTGCTTTTATCCTTTTGAAGACTGGGATACTGCCCCCAAGAAAGGTAAATGCTATTAAGAGTAGAAAATTTGTAGCTGTAGATTAGTTATGTTTAAAATGCCTACTTGCAAGTCTTGCTTCTTTGGGATATCAAAATGTATTTTGTGATGTACTAAGGATACTGTTCCTGAAGTCAACCAAATATTATAGTGCATTTTAGCCTAATTCATTATCTGTATGAAGTTATTAAAGGTAGCTGTAGATTACTAGGAATTATGTCATTTGTATTAAACCCAGATCTATTTCCAATATGTGGTACATGCTGTTGTGAAAACTGTTTTAACTTTTACCTTTGTCAGTTTGTAATGAAAGGATTTCCTTTTTCCCTTTGTAGCTCAGAGAGCACCCAGTGTATCATCTCAAACACAATAAACATGTTCCCCAAGGAGTAGTTTCTTTGTTTTCCTATTTTAAATTAATATTTGAATAAATTTAATTATAATAACAAGGCAGGGCCAATGTATCACAGATCCCTGTGGATAATCTTTAAATTAATATACATAAGCAAAGGCTTGCTATTAAATGTTTAATGCACACCTCTGTATTGTTTTAAGTTTTCCCTAATTTTTTTTTTTCTAACAGAACAAATGTCCTTTCTACAGTTTCCTTAAATTTAACACTGTTGGGCTCTTTCTGAAGTTGGACTGAGAGCATTGCATATGCTTACTCCAGAAGCTCATGTAGCTAGTTGCTTCAGGGCCAGTCCTGCTGTCCTAACAGACTGCCTAAATCTTGCTACCATTTTTCTTTTGCAGGACAAGGGCCTAGTTAGGGATAGTCTGGTGCTTTTGTTTCTGAGTAAAGCAAGTCAGACTTGCTGATCCAGAGAACTGCAGTTACCCATTGAAAGTGGTCTTCCAAAGCATGATTGAACACTCTTATCATCTGTCCAGAAAAGAGAGGAGCAGAATAAATTTAATCAGGTTTTTATGACAGTTGTGGGGGAAATGAACCCTTGTTAGTGAAAATATAATCTGTAAAACTTTTAGACTCCATTTTCCCCCCTTCACTTTCTGGCTTGGAAGTTTTGTAACATCTGTAAGTAACAAAGATACAGATTTATACATACAGTTTAAAAACTAGAGTCACTAATAGTTTTATAATTTAAGCTTTTATAGGTTGCCAGTCACAATATTGATTATAAAGAAAAGAGACTTGATCCCTTTAAATGATTTTTAAAATTACTCTTCATTTTAAACTTTACAATCTCCCTTGCTGCCTGGTGTTTTTGGAGATAATGTAGCACTTCCATCAGTAAGATGCTCTGCTCATTTAAATTGAATGTTAATTTTAAGTACTAAAGCAATAGAAAAAAATATTAAAGATTTAGGTCTAAAGTTAGCCATCACTATATAGGTCCCAGGTTTTTGTATCACATAAGCTTTGACCATAAATTGTCCACCCTACTTTAGATATTTCTACAGATTCCTGAAGGTGGCTTGAAGAACTGTGTATCCCAAATATCTCAACCTAGAAGCCAGTCTCTTTTGGTAGCTACAAGATAGCTTTAGAGTTCAGGTTATAAAGTGCAAAAGGGAATGAGAAACAGGGGATCTGGCAGGTGGATATGCCTAAGTCAGGTAACAGACTAATGCCAGGAGATGAAGTGCTGGAAATCACTGCTGAAGGTGACCAGAGTTTCTCATTATGTCATTGGACATGTGAGAAATAGCACAGATTGGCAAAGAAACAAGGGGCTATCACATCCGGGCTGGACACCTAACGTCTGCTCGCTGCTGACCATGAGCACACCCGTGAGTGACACGGTGCTCGTACACCACTCCAGTGACTTTCCAGTGAAGAGCAAACTATGTATTTCACACGTTGACTGTGTTGCCTACAGAATTTACAGGTATTTATATCAAAATATTATGGTATACAAATACAGGTTTTAATTCTAATTTTAATGTATTTTGGTTTTGTATTGTACCTACAACTTCAGATACCTAGGTGTACAAGTGGGATGCCTTGTTAGTGTTGCCCCATTTTGCCTTCCTTGCAATTGGATCCTTTACACTGAATTCCCATATTTTTTTTTTTTCTGTTGGTTTGTCATGATTCTGTTCTTTTTTAATGTAGTTTTTTTGTGTGTAAATTTTATATTTACTGAAGTAAAGGTTGTTTTTTGTGTAAACATTTAAACTTTAAAGAAAGAAAAGAAGCTAATTTTGTTTCTCAAGTTCTCTCTGCTAAACCATGCAGTAGAAAGAAATTTGTATTGTTAAATAAATCAATTAGTTGTTAAATGAGAATGTGTGTCTGTTTTCATGGGGAGGGCAGAAATCCCTGCTGGATATATATCCAAAATACCAGTTGCAAAGAGCATCTGGTGTTTTCAAACTATTTCCTTCCTGGCTGTGCTGCGGTGAATACTGGATGCTGTTCTATTTTACAGTTTTAATTTTCAGTTCCATCTTCTTGTTGCCAGTCGCTGAGCTCACTACTTGGGGAAAAAACTGAAATGACACTTTTGTGAAAAGAACAGCTAAAGTTATTGCACATCCTCTCTTCCTCTGTCTTTTGGATGGGCTTTTCTTGTTCTCTTGTCTCTGGGATTTGAGTGTGGAAGACATGCACCTGGGTGGAGGGTGGCCAAAGTGAGGTCTGTGATCTGCTGGCACAAGGAGCACTTGTGGGAACCAGCTGTCCCAGCCTTTGAGCTGTGACATTGCTGAGGACCAGGGAGTGGCAAACAGTCACATCTCTGTTGTTGTGGCTAAATTCAGAGCAAATACTTGGTGATATCAAATGAGAAAGGATGGGTGAATGTTATTATATATTACTTTTTATATTAAATACAGTGGAAAGGCAAATATAGATCATCCTTATTGTTTATATACTAATATGTTATTGGTGAGCTGCTTCATGCTCTGTGATGTCTTAGTGATATGTGAGGTGCCTTGTGTGGAGGTGGTCTTGCTTACAGATCTATGTTGACTGGAGATTGTAGCCAGGAAGGGAAGAGAGTCCTATGGGACTAGAAAGCAAGACTGCAGAGTTGTCTAAGCCATGTGCCAGGCTTGCACAGACTCATAAGGAAAGCAAGAACTGAACCAGGTCTGGTTTATGCTCTGCTTCCTCCCTACCTCTTGGGGGAAAAGGAAACTGCCATGATTAGCTGCACACCAGCTCCTGCTCCACCAGCTTATTTGTGGCTGTGGGTATCACAGAAAGTGAGACCAAGCTTCTCCCTTTCTTCACCTTCATGTGTGGGAACCAGATTTGTGGCTTTACAGCAGTGTACCCACTTGCCTGCGCCATGACAAGAGCAGGGCTTGGGCCAAGGGGCTTCAAGCCAGCAGGGTGAAGCACAAAGCCCACTGGACAGCCAAGCTGCCCTTTTGCCACTGGTGCCACAGCTTCCCTGCTGCACTGCTTGGGTTACCACAGTGCTGCTGGGAAGAAACTGGAGACTGCAGCAGCTTCTACACTAATCTCAGGTCTTCTGCCCCTGGGGTTCCATCTGCATGGGCGCAGGTGGCAAGGGAAGGACTCCAGGCTGAAGAGTGAATTTCATCTTTCCTGCATGATTTCTTAAATTCAGAACTGGATATTTATGTTAAAAAGGAAGGCCTGTGCAGGCATCCTGAACTAAAACAGCTTCAAAGGACAGTGACAATAGTGCGACTGAAACGAGATTTGATTCAGCCACAAACCAGCATTGTACTTCTGCAGCCGGTGCTGTAGCCAAGGAATCAGATGCATTGTGAACTCAGCGTTGCTATGCGTACAGTGAACCCTGAGTGGTGGCACTGGTTGCATGATAACTATTCCAAGGGTGAATCACCACTCCCTTTCTCTCACTAACCACTCTGACTTGGAATTGGCTTGCGAGGATCCCAAGACAACAGGAAAGATCATGTAATAGAACACATGTTTTAAAGGGAGAAGTGAGACAACGGCACAGCTGCTTGTACTGCTGCCTGACCTTGCTGTGATGTCAATGATAATTAGACATGTTCAACCATAGCTTAGGTGGAAGAGCAGATAATGTGCTTGGAAGGCAATTGCTGGAACATATGCAGCACATAGGGGCTTTTGATTTTTTATCCTTAAAGAGAGAAACCTGCTTCAGCTTGTCCTCCCCCTCTCCGTGTGTGTGTGTGTCTCTGGAGTTCAGTTACAGCTACCACTGTTGCTGGGTAAAACAAAAAAGATCCAACATACCAGCAACAATTTGGGGGATCCTTAAAAAAAAAAAACTGCCAGGAATAGATGGACTAAAAGGCGTAGTATGAAAAATACATGTCATTCCCTCATGGTGACTACATCTGAGCACAGGCTCTGCATCTATAGGGGTGTAATATGTGGTGGGACCATGTGCACGGATAGCAAATGCATCTAGTCATCTCTTTCTGCAGGTAACAAGTGGACAGCCCTATCTGTTCATGTAGTGTTTCCAATTATTAAGAAGCACTGCTTTCCAGGATAAACATCTCTCTGAATCATCCTAAATTGTTACTATCCAAAACATCCTTTTACAGCAAATGCTACAGTTTAAATACAGACTGTGTGAAAAAAATACTTCGTTATGTGATTATTCCATATAACCTGCTATTTGAACACTTCATCTTATGTCTCCTAGTTTTGCACTATGAGTGCAATTGCATCTGTTGTCTTCCTTTATTCTGTTAATGATTTTATGTACCATCAATATTATCAGCCCCTAGTAACCTCTTTTTCCAGGCTGGAAAAAAAATCCTCAGTTACTTAATCTCTCTCTGTATGGAGAGTCACCTTTTTAACTGGAAAGAGCTGCATGCTGTATGCAAAAGGTGAACTCGCAATTCACCTGAAATAATGTTTTCTGGTTTGGTCTGCTCATAGGAATTCATAATATTCTGCTTTTTTGACCACTGCTAATGTCTTCATTAAGCTGTGTTCAGAGATGCTGGAATGTCCTTTCTGAGAAATAGCTAATTTAGCCTTTTATGTAGGTCTAACAAATTTGTCTTTCCCCATGTTCCACTGTTTTGTATTAATCATCCCCAAATTCACCTGTGATACTAATTCTCAGTATCATGAAATCCTTTATGACTCTTGGCAGTCAGTTTTAGTTCAGGCTGCCTTGAATATTGGCTCTGTGTGTTCTGCATGCACCAGGGGTGGGAAGTAACAGCAAAAGTAATAGCAAAGTGCACTGGACAGGTCTGTCTGCCAAGAAGTGATGGGTCCCTGAGGACAAATTATCATCTGGCTTCTGAATGGCACAAATGAAAGCAACCGCCAACTGTTTTCATCAGTCTGGGCTTTGTCTCCCTCTACAGAACAAATGTCAGGTCATTATTTAAAGAGGAGCTCAGCGTGGGTAAATTTTCCAGTGCTGAATGAGCTGTCATCCCAGAGATTAGTTTTCTGGAATATCATACAGGTAGAGAGGGGGGAATCGCAAATCCTGTTGGAGACCATTCCTCTGAACATAGCGACTGGATGTATCCCTGAAGGGTATGGCTGGGCTGGAAATCTCCAGTCTAGCATCTGTTCATAGAGCCAGGTAGCAAGGGTGGGTCTGGGAATGTAGAGGTGGTAAATGGAAGCTGGCTGAGGCTACTGTTAATGTGTAATGGTGCCTGATGACATTTGTTACACTGGGGAAGGCAGCTTCTTGCAAGCATAGAAGTCTATGACTGTGTTTATGTGTTCCAGCATGTAAATCTCTAATTGTGAAAATTGGAGCCAAGCTGGGCCTGTCTTCACTGCATGGTAAATAAAGAGGTTTCCAGGGCTTACCGTCCTAATTTATAGAAAGTAGAATTAAAGTGACAACTTATTTTAAACTTGTTGCCAGTGTCTGAAGGGAAATACTAATATGCTCTACACTTTTCTGCCATTGCCTGGGTTTCTCTGCTAGCTGCGAAGCTGATGTGCTGTCTTTTCACTGCTGGAATGACTAGTTATTGTGTACAAGCAACAGTTTTCATTCTGTTAATTTCTGAGTGTTGCTGTCTCCAGATGATTTTTTTTCATAAGTATGGGTTTAATTAATAACTAAAAACATTAATATATCATTTAAGCTCATTCATTTATTTAGTAGATATTTGTCTGTAGAATAACCTGAATTATCTTTCTTAAATGAAGAGAGTAAGAGTTGAATAACACAGTAGTTCTTCTGGAAGGTTATGCTCTTTGTTAGCAGGATGTTATCTAGTTCAGTATACTGTATACATAAATCAGGCAAAGTTTTCCTTCACCTAATGTGTAATATTTTATCCACGCATTTATAAATGAAATAACTAGTTTTCTTGGAGTGTGGGGGAAGGAAAATGAAAACTGTCACATATATAAAAAACCATGAAACTTCGCAGTTGAATAATAACGGAACTTAGGACAAACCAACCCAAACGCTATCCTTCCTGGCTCAGCCAGTTTTCCACAGCTCCATGAGGAAATGCAGAAGAGTACGAAACAAGCAGCCAAATAAATACCGAGGCCAAGAAGCAGCCACATACTCCTTCAGAGGTTTTCACTACGCCTTTGACCCCGCTGCAGTGGCAGCGGCTCCTACGAGGCGCCGCCTCGTTCCCCCCCCGGCTGCCGGGAGGAGCCAGTGCCGCTAGGTGTCGCTGCTGCACCAGGTACCGCTACGGCGCGTCCTGGCAGAGGGAGGCGCTCCCCCGGGGGGAACCGGCGGACGGACACGCGTCCGCGGTTACCAGCAGCCGCCAGCCCAGCACCCGAGCTCTCGCTCCCAGGTTCGTTAAGCTACCTTACGCTCCACAACGCCAAATATCACTTAGATAAAGCAAACAGCCCTAGGGGAGCGGGAAGCATCGTTCAGTGCCCCAGCCTGCTTCTCCATTCGCTCTCTGGTTTATCATCAGAAAAAGAGGCTGTTTATTTAGAATCCTGGTGCTCCACTCAGACGCCTCTGCTTCCAAAGAAGAGGCAGTTCAAGAAAATAAACATGCGACTTTGTAACTAGAGGATCTTCAAGTTCCCTTCCAACCCTAATCATTCTATGAAGTTAAGAAGAAAGATTTTTTACTGTCTCTCAAAGTTAAATCTTTGCAGATGGGTAGATTTAGTCCAGATGGACTAAAATATCATGTTCATTTTCTGTTTTCTTTATTACATTAAATACTAGGCTCCTGGCATCAGAAAATTCTTTTTCCTTTCCTTATAAGTCATACTAATTTCTACACTTCGCTCTGAAAACTGGCTTTGCAGTCAGATGGTTTTCTTTCAGTAACCAAGGATTTCAATGGCCCTGCTTCCTTGTCTCCTTTGCACAGTCTGGTGGTGGAGGAGTTTACCCAAACCCAAGGCAGCTGTCAGAGAGCACTGCTCTGCAAGCAAGCTTTTCCAGGCCCTTGACTTGTAATTTATAGCTTGAAAGGTGCCCTCAGCTAAACACTGTAAATCAGGTAAAGCTGACAGAGGTGACTTCCGACTTCCTCAGCCTTTCAGCTTCTGTGGTGCACTTCCCTGCTCAGCCACAGTGCAGTAACGCTGTTCCTTTTACCCCTTCCACAGCAGTTCCCTGGTGTAACAGAGTTGTGCTGGTCTAGCATTCTGCTTTAAAATGATGTATGGATAAATATTTTAAATTTACCAGATTTCTAATGATTTTCAAAGTCTTTAATTGAATGATTAAAGCAGACATTGATTTTTCAGGCTTCAACCTATACTGTAATTCAGACACTGCAAAGGAAGTCACACACAGTTGGATTTAGCCATCATTTAAAGTGAGGCCTGTGCAATTATCGCCGTAAATGTGAGGTATTGTGTTTTGCTTACATTAGGAACCTGTAGCGAAGCTGTGAAGTACCAGTTGTCTTAGGACATTTCTTGTGGTAGGGTTTTTATTAAAGACAATTACAGAGCCATAAACAGCGAAGAGGTACGGTTCATGCAAATTGATAAAATTTATGCCTTTAACATGTTGTAGGTCTGCAAAAGTGCTGAAAATCCTACATACTACTGCCAGGTCCCACAGACTGCATTGGAAGAAACCAATATTCCTGACTATGGACTTTTGAAATGTTGAACAATTTAACCAATCAGCAGCAGTGCTTGGAAAGCTGGTTAAAAATTACTAGGATTTTCCAATCAGACCGGGATAGGAAAGCTGAGTGTTTGGCACAGGGCAGTATCATGGGGAGCTCCCATGGCACTAAGTCCATACCCCAGACACTTTGTGACCCATCAGCCCCATCCGTCACAGTCATGCTCCCTATTCACAGTTGCTACTTCATGACCTTCTTGCCCGCTCCCGTTGGCTGGTGTACCTTCTAGCTGCTGTTCAGTCCAGTGGGCCTTTGGGAACTTCCAAAATCCATTTAGAGGGGCAGCTACAAAACAAAGAGGTGCCTTTCATGACCCAATCTTATTTATTTGTATGGTAGCTCTCAACCAGAGCTGAGGAACTTTTGCCACACAGTAAAATGAAAGCGCTCATACAACAAGAATCACCAGAGAAGCTTACTTGAGAGCAATTTGAAGTGTAGGAACAAACTAGTTCTTGGTATTCAACCCCAGTTCTTCAGAAGAAGGGAGTGGATAAGGTCTTTGCAGTGCCCTGAGACTCAAGCATTTGCAAAACACGAAGCTCTGGAGAAGGGGAGGTTTAATAATCCCTCCAGATACTGCCAGCTCCAGCCTTCTAGAGCTGACTTCTACTGTGAGGATCTGGCTGTCGGAACCTAAAATTTAAGACTTTCCTGTTTTCATTGCGGGTAACTGAGGGTACTGACTTAGCTTTGGGAGTTGCTTTTGCTGGCTTAAGAACAACCAAGTTACTGCAGCAAATGCCAGGCAGGCTGCAAGAGCTGGTTGACTACACCTTTCTTGTGGTGTTTATTCTGTGCATAAATACAAAAGATTTTTCTCACAAGACTATACTTCCAAACCTTGCTACTGCTTTCTTTTCCTTCCACTTCAAGGGTTTCGAAAAATGAAGAAATATCCTTCAATTTGTCATTATGAAAAACTGACTAATGTGAAGCTAGGAGTTCCGTCTTGAATTAATATAAGGTTAATACTCATGGCAGCTGACTGATGAGGACACAGAAGTGGCTCTGGCTTATGCTGGCTTGCAGAAGGTCCCTGGAGGCCATCACACTGGCAAGAATTATTGCCTGAAGGGCAATTACATTGGCAAGCATCAGCTGGAGCACTGTGCACCCTACTTTCTCACCTCATCATGCCAATTCATGCCGCCAGCTTTGTTCTGACACCCATCCTCTATCACAGGAGCAGGTGGCAAGGAGCCAGCTAACTCAGCTTGGGGTCTCTGCTCCTCAGAGAGCCAGTAACCAAGGGCCTGATCAGCCTGCCACTGTGACTGCAAAAATCCAGCACAATGCAAAGGGCACAAATAAAGCCTGCCTGAATAAAACCCAAAAGCTTGGACCCAAAAGAACTTATCTGGTAATCAGGAGGAGCAAGACAGAGAGAGTGAAGAAAATAAAACTGATGTGCTAGAGCTAGGCCTGACTGGTGGCAAATGAACAGATGGGCAGCTCTACTCATCCTCCTCCTAGGGAGAGGGATGTTAATTCAACTGTGAGACAAAAAATGTGGATGGGAAGGTACAGATTTCCCCATCCTGGCTGCTGTGCCTGCTGCCTTCTGAGATGGCTGTGTTCCCACTGGACTTTCATTGCTCATGTCCCCAGGGATGGAGTTGGGTGACAAAGCTTTGCACTGGGTTGGAGTGCTGCTGGATGGAAGCCATCAAGGGAGAGGTTGCACTGCCCAAAGATTGGTCCCCAGATGAGTTTGTCCTCTGGGTCACTACTGGGGGGTCCCAGGCTCAGCCTCAGCCCCAGACAAGACCAAGGGTTAGGGGTGAAGCTGGTTCTGGAGCTATAGATCTAGTGCACTTTTTATTTAATAAAGAAGACTGAAAAGACTAGGAAAGGCTGGAAGGCCAAGGTTAAACAGCTACAGAAAGCACTCATAAGTGAAAAAGAGAAGCACTTCTGCCCTACTTACTGCAAACAAATGTTACTTTTGCAGAACTACCCTGTATCAGGCCCCAGAATATACTTCCGTTCAACATTCATATTGAAGCTCCAGAAAGTTACATTTGAAAAAAAAGAATTAAAAAAAAAAAAAACCTCCATGAAAATGTAGAAGCCTGCTAAAAATACACTAGGAGTACATTCAAAGGCATAAAATCATTATAAGCAGACTGAAAAATATCTAAAGAAACATGTTACTGTTGAGAAAGCATTAGGGTCTTAGAGCAAAGCTCTTACCAGGAAAGACTTTTAAAAATATGGAGAAGATGCTAGCTATAGGATAAGGGGAGCTATTAAAAGCAAGTAAGCAATAGAGGGCTGAATACTAATGGGACAAAATTTGCTGCCAATGGGTGGCTCTTCAAAGTGGTTAAGAGGACATTCAATTGTGAAGAACTATCAGAAAAACTTACAGTGACCAGGATTTAATACAGCCAGTAAAACTCAATATAGTGGAAGGTAAAGTGATAAGCAGGAAGAAGAGTCTGACTTAATGTACATGATGGGAGCTGAGCTGCAGCTTGCCATCCAAGAATGGTGTCTGGGACTGATTGCTCACTCTCCCTTCAATGACAGGATGAAGCAAGGACAGCCCAATTTCAAAACAGACTAAAGAAAATCCATATTCCTCAAAACACTGAGGAGGTATGATAGGAAGCTCCCTTCCTCAGAGATGTTGTAGGGAATGCTAGAAGTCTACGTTGGGTTGGGAAAGGTAAAAGACTGACAACAAAAAAAATATTCTCTGACACCTATCTCTGGTTGTGGCAGCTTTGAACCAGAGACTTGAGCTGCTGATGTTAATGGTGGCTCAAGCGTTTCGGGACAGGTGGGAATGACACTTAACAAAGAACTCCAGTTAATAAATGTATTGCTCAACACCAGAGTTTCCCATTGTCCACATAAAGAGCACTCTTGTATCCATATAAAATTAGGGACAGCAATAGGTTACTCCTTCTCTGTCTTATGTTGAAACTCAGCTCCTGTCTTTTGCCTGAATTCAGTTACACGTTCCTGCTCCTCCTTTCCATGCTGGAGAGCATCCGATCAAGTTACACACTGCCATGTGTCAAACCCACACAAATCCAAGGCACCCCATCCCACATAAGCTGCCAGGTTAACTCCTTGCACTCACCTGAGCTGCTGGTGCTGCCAGCAACAACTTACATTGAGTGTTACCTGCCCTTTCCTTCTCTCTTCTAAGTGCAACAGCTGACAATGATCAGCACAAAAAGCAGAAAAAGGAGTATTTCCTGGGAGAAGAGCTGCTAGCAGAGAAAAAGTCTCCTGAAACCTGCAGATTTCCAGAACATGCCTCAAGACTCTTGCTAGTAGCTGAAATCAGGGCTTTGCAATAGCAATTAGAAATGAACAAACAAGTCAATTAGCTAAATCCTTGGAGTCTCAAGCCAGCAAAGAAACACTTCACTTAATGAACACAGAGTACATAGTTTCATAGTGAATCTAAAAACTGACAAATAAGGTGATATCATTTGGAACTGAAGAGATGTGTATTTCTGAAGTTGTACGTGGTATGGGTGTAAATCACAAACCCCTGCTGCCAGGCAAGAAAAGACAATGGCCTCCACAAAGAACATCTTTCCAAAGACCAAGTCAGCATGATAGATACGAAGTTGTGATTCCTGACCTCCACCTCCAGGCAGGGCTGCTTTGCCCTGCCTCTGTGAAAAGGAAAATGAGGAAAAAAAAAAAAAAAAAAGAAAAATTCTTTCAGCTGGGGAAGCTGCCAGCAGCTGCAGGCAGATGTGAAGAGTAACTTACAGGCAACAGTTGCAGCAAGCAGGCTCTGGTTCCCAGAAGCGGTTCCCAAGAGACTGAGAGCCGAAAAGCATGTCACAGCTTCAGTGGCCCTGTGGGAAACACAAACAGCAGAGCAGCACAGTGTTCAAACATTTCTCCTTCTTGCACAAGAAGGTGTAGACAGCCCCCACTTCACTGTGCCTGCAGTGTAGGTATCACATAGCAAGGTGGGCTCGCTCGGAGATGGGTAGGGACAAACAAGCCCTGCCGAGGGACTGACTGCACAAAGCAGATCCTCACTGTGGCCCTGCACAGTTGTTTCTCTGGGTTTCTTTCATATGTTTTCATGTATGTTTCCTTTCTTTCTCTTTTTCCTTCCTTTTCCATACTTTCCTTTCTTCTCTTTCTTTCCTTTTCCTTCTTTCCTTTTATTTGCTTCTTTCCTTTTATTTCCTTCTTTCCTTTTCCTTCCTTCCTTCCTTCCTCCCTTCCTCCCTCCCTTCCTCCTTCCCTTCCTTACTTCCTTCTTTACTTCTTTCCTCCCTTCCCTTGTTGAAGATTTTGAATGCAGTCTTTCACAAAGTTCACAGTATTATTTTTGTTTTCTCAGTTCTGCATAATTTAGACCCAAAACAAAACAGTGATTTTAGATGTGCTCCTCCTCCAGCCAGCTTGGGGAATGGTCTGCTCAGTTTGGTTTTTTTTTTAAACAAACCTCTGAAAATCCTCCTGAGCATGTCTTCTAGCCCAGAGCCAGTTCATTGCTCATTAGCACAGATCACAGGAAAATATTGCTGATGTGCTGTGCATTTCCAAGTAGTATGTAGCATTACAATGTGATTTGCAGAGAACATTGTTATAAATACTCTTTTCTATGAGAGAAGCATGGCTAAGCAGAAAACCTTATCTAATCCTGTTTTATGCCACGTGCTATCTTTAGTGTATTAACTGCTATCATACAGAAACCAGATGTAAACATGCTGGCTTTAACCATTTATCAATTTTATATATAAATACAAACCTTATGGCTCAAAAGTCTTTTTAGTTTTCCCCATGCCAGATTAAAACATCAACAGCTGTGACAGAATACTTTCTACCATGACGTGGAATCTTCTTATTAAAAAACTGTCCAGACATAATGTCCAACAGAAAAGAATTTTAAGCCTTCACTCTCTGCTTCTGCTGCAGCAATGTGAACAAACAACAGGCTTAACATTTCAGAATTGCTTTTCATTCCAAAACAGAATAAGAAATTGAAATTTTGAAAGTCAAGTAATGGAAAAAAGAAACATGCACTTTGGGAACACCAGAGGGAATTTATTGGGGCATTATGCTGAGATAAGATCAAAGCACTTCGTTTTGATGTTATCATTTGTGTATTTGCTTTCCAGAACATCACAACTGGCATCGGAATGAGCAGCCAGAGCGAAGCGCCTTCACCTGGCCAAAAACACAGAGGGATTTTCAACAATTTCCATGAAAGATAATACTCATGTGCCTCGTGTGCTCTTGCAAACCTTATGATTATATCAAACCTGAATTTCCTCAGTGAGGAAACAGAAGCTAAGTTTTCTTCAAAGAAGACAGGGGTCGGTTCATTGTGCAGGGATGGTTAGAGAAAAAAGGTTTTGCAGATCTTGCAAAGAGTGCAAAATGAGACCCATAAACCACATTGCCCTACTATTTTTATCAGTAAATGTGTGTGTCACCTTGTAGGGTGTTTCCCTCCACCAGTGTTTTGTTCTCATCCACACCTATGTGAAACTAGAGTCACTTCCCTCAAGCTGTTCTGCCTTAGAAATTTTCATTTTTCTGTGCATGAATTTCTGATTTCCTCTCTTTGTGTTTTACATTTATCTACTTCTCTAATCCCATTTTCAGAGTCCTCCTTTCCATCCTGCTTCAATTGCACTGGTGATTTCCACATCCTGCTATTTCAGTGGGGAAAAAAAATGCCCTTCTCTTATTCTATCAAGGTTCAATTTACAGCTACACTTTGGAGTAAGATGTTTTTCATGGTTCCTTTCAGCCAAAAAGGAGAGATCATTTCAAACAATAAACAGTTGCAGGCCCTGCTCTGCTGTTCATTTGAGGGAGGTTTAAATTTTGCTGAGGAAAAAAGACCCTCCTCATCTCTGCCAAATTAAATATGCAAAACAGTTTTCTTCTCTTTATAGGCTTTTCATGTCTAACCCACATCTTCACTCATCAGATGATGGCTTGAGCTGCAGTGACCTGTCAGTTACAGTATCTGCTCTACCTTTCCTTACAGGGTAGAGCTCAGCCCCAACAGCTCCAGGTAGTTTCCTGAGCTCTCCCTGCACGCAAAACTCCCTGAGCAGATCCACAAGCACCCCCCATACTTCAGCTCAGCATTTACCAGCATGCTGCAGCTCACAAGGCCTAATGAACATTCAGAGAGTTAAGAGCTGTCTCTAACCTACTTTTGTTTTGTGCTTTTTTTTGGATCCCGTTTTCATAGTGCAGCTCCCATTTTCAATATAAGCTCTTTCAGCTTTTGGAGACACCTTTTGGGGAGAGGTGCATTTATTTTTTTTAACTGTATGTATGAATAAAATCTGGGACAGCAGCATTCTGGGCCCTGGAGAAGACAAATCCTACAACTGAAAGACAATCTTCTCCATCATCTTTGCTGTCTTTGGCTGTCTGAACAGCCAGTGTGACTCTGAAGCAGTGGAATACTGTCACATCTCCCTTCAGATTCAAGTTTTCAGGATCTCTAGCTATGCCATTGATGGTGATTCTCAAGGTATCTTATTCCCACCAGATTCCCTGGGAAATAAATGTGCACAGCCCTTTGCAGGTAAAGCCTTGAGCCATTCAGTGACCTACTTCTTTAACTCCTCTCTTTCCATGATGGTAGCATGGTGGCTGTCATGGCTATTTGAACCTCTGCCAAATTTCTGTCCTAATGTAGAGGAAAAAGGACACAGAATGTAAAGGCAAACTATTGATAGCAACATTATGTGAAAATGAAGCTGTTCCTGGTTCTGTGTGTAGGCATATATAACACCATTCCTCTCCATTTCAGTAAGCAAAGATATTTCTTACCTACTGAAAAATTAGGACTGAGGCACTTTAGCATTTGTGGCAGTCATTAGTGCAATGTCAAAAGAGTCTATGTACTGTCTTAGCCAGTATGGATATGAATGAGGGCTGGGTATCAGTCAGTGGATGGTGAGCAATTGTACTATGTATCACTTGGGTTTACTGGGTTTTTTTCCTCTTCCCTTTCCCCTTTTAGTTTTGTATCCTTTCCCTGTGTTATTTCTGTGATTGCTACTATCATTGGTAGTAGTATTATATTGTACTTTAGTCATTGAACTGTTCTTATCTCAACCTGGGGCATTTACGTTCTTTCAATTCTCCTCCCCATCCTGCCCAGGATGGGGTGAGAGGGTGGGGGAGGTGGGGGGCAGATATAGTCTTTGGAAAAGAAGCGACCTAAAGTACATGGAGCAAGAGCAGTGTGGTTTGAAGAACAGTGTAGTCACAAATTGCCATCTCAGAATTTGATGTCTAAGCTGAAAAAAAGGCACTAAATACCCCTCTTGAAAACCTCTCTGGAGGTATGCTTACGGGCAACACAAGCCAGATTTCTCTGTAGCCCTCCAAGCCCTTTTCCCTTGTCATCCTTAGTTTGGCCTCCTTAGTTTCCCTAAAGGAAAACTGTAACTCCACTTAGCTATGTGTAGGTCCCCCTTCCTACCCCTACCTCACTCAGCTCCGGTGTCACTAGCACTTTCCAAAGCCAAAAAGAGGGAAAAGCCAGGAAGGCTGTCCTGGTGACCCTGACATGGGCACCAGCCAGCGGGCTGCTCCCAGAGCACCCAGGGGGGCGGCAATATGGAAGTGCTGAATAGAGGTTTGCAATATAAGCGGAGTCCCGGGGTCCCGGTGAGACGCGGACGGGCACAGGCCGGCCGCTTCCGCTGGGAGACGGCTTCGGGGGTATTTTTCCCCATTCAGGTTACTAACGATTCGGCTCCCGCTAGATGGCGCTGCCGCGACGCTGGGCTCTGGGCGGAGGGAGCGGGGTGCCGGGGCTGCGGCCGGGCAGCCGGCGGCGGCGCTCAGCGTGTCGCTGGGTACACGAGGGAGATGCAGGCGGCCAGAGCCATGCGTGAGCGCTGCGGCGCTCACCTGCGCACCGTCAGAAATCACACCCTTGCTGCGCTGGGTACACTGACAGGGTAGTTCGCGTTGAGTTGAAAATCAGGGAATCGATAATAATGCTGCTGCTTTGTGTTTGGGTATTGCTTGCCTGTGTTTACATATATCCCTACGTGTTAAAAGTGCATGACTGTAATTAAAGAGAGAACGCGACTTTCTTTTTAAATCAATTTTGTCTTTCTTTTTGAATTGTTTTATGGATGGATGATAATTTTTATAGTAGATGTTAACTTGAATAGACTTACGGGCACATCAAACAGTTGGGGCTGGAAGGGACCTCTGGAGCTGGGTCAGCTGGAGCTGGATGCTCACTGCCTGCCTAGTCCAGCTTTGAGTACATCCAAGGATGGCAACTTCACAACCCATTTGGGCAACCTGCTCCAGTGTTTGACCACTTTTGCAGGAGGAAACTTTTTTCTTATGCTTAAAGGGAATTTCTTGTGTTGAAGTAGTTCAGATGATGCTCCTAAAACATGTTGCTTTCAGACATCAGAAAAGTGTCAGATGGAAGAGGATACTCATATCCTGAAAAGCACAGTCATGATTCATTCAGTGATACTGAGTAATACATAAAAGCTGTACTGCCAAGAGCTTTTAAAATTTGAGATGGTATATTAATTCAACAGTTCTTTATGTACGTGAGCCAAGTGGAGGATAGCTTATTTTTCTATCTTTTCTACAACTCCTGACACTTCCCAGCAGCTCAAAATGATCTTCAGGTGAGATGCTGTTTCTGCTGATTGTCAGGCCATTACCCTGTCATTCTGTCACTGTGGCTACCAAGTAACTTCAATGTGCCCAGTACAGTGCTAGAAATATGAAGATAATACTTGATAATATCAGTGTCAACTCCTGTAGGCTCACAAATTGCATGACATTCCATTTCTTTTTTCCACTAACGATTTCATAAAAATTTGAGATAAAAATTACATTATTTCCCTCAACCAAACTGGCAGAAGTCACCTGGTTTACCACTCAATAAAGGTAAGCAAACAGCTCTCAGTTAGTTCAAAGGTTCTTAATTTTCTTATTTGATTCATTTTACACCATTTCATCTCTGGGGCATATGCTCCTGATGTACACCAACAGCCCAGCAGGAAGATCAGGCGCACTAATTCTTCAAGAGTGGCTGTGGCACGGATTTGTCCATCCACAGCTGCCCTAACACAAGGAGTCAAGTGCATTTGATGGCTTTGTTTTGCTGGGCAGGATAATAAAGGTTTCCTGAACAGCAGTATTTCAAGCAAGTGAACTATGCAAAATCTCTCCCCTTCACTGCTATAACACAGCTTGCAACCTTTCGTTCAGGAGATTAAGTTTGCATCTCTTCAAATTATCTCTTTGTAATTGGAAAACTCTCATTTTGACAGAGACAATGTGGCAGCCTCCCTGCGAGCCTTGCTACAGGCCAGTGCTGAGTGCCATCTGGAGAACGGATGCCGAAGTCAAGCAGCAACATCCTGTCATATTTTATCTGGAACTTTGCAAGGCAACAACTAATAACATCTTAGGCTTCATTTATCTGGCTCTCTCATGCTCTTGGCAGAGGTCATAACCAGTAGTGGCTTTGCTGATTTGCTGCATCAAAACTAATTAGGTTACAGTGCTCATTGGCAGAGCTTCTCCTAATGGCATAAAAGCCTCCGGCTTTAACTTCAGTCATTATGTCAAAGTAAAGTTTAAAACTTATAAAACTTGCACCTGTAACAGCTTCCCAGTCGTAAACTTTAACATCTATTAATGGTGCTTGTTTGGCTTGCCAGAGCTACCAGACTCTTTACTTTTTCCCTTCCTTCTTTAAAAGTGCTGCTGGTGAGAAATGGGGTTCATGGCAAGAAAACGCATACCTGGTGCTGCAGACACAGATTTCCAAGTCTAGCCTCTTTGCTTTTTGCATCTTTTACAGCAAGGGGAATGCCCTGAACTCACTCAATGTGCTTTACAAGTGAGTACGCTGAAGCTGCCTCCCACCCGTCTCTGAAGAAAACTTGCTGTAGGTGACCTTTTTACCGTGCTTCTTGGAAATCTATTCTTTTACCAGACACTTTCACAGTTTATCTTGCTGAATGAGTCAGTTTTAAAAGAATTTAAGTAAAACTAAGATAACCGTTGCACAAGGTTAAAATTAGGGCAGTGCTCAGGGTAAAAGCCAGGGCACATCTTAACGGCTCTTAATTCAAGTGAGAAACCAGCAGGAAAGAAGTTTTCTGTATGCACAGAAGGGAAAAAAAGAGAAGTAAGGTTTAACAGTTTCCTGCTCGAATGTTGTAAAACATGTCAGCAGGGGGCTGTGGCAGTAAGAAGAATTGTGCTTTCTCACAGCAGGAAAGTGGCACTTCACTAGACTGGCTACATTGATTATCAAGATGAGGCCATCTTAAAGAGGAAGCACAGCACTTAAATGTCTTATAACGTGTGGAAAAATCATGATTAAAAAAAACCAACACTGCATATTTCCTCTAAGACTTCCTACTTGCTACTTCATGCAGGGGCTTCAGTAGTGGAGAGAGCTCATGCAACATGTTTTTCGCTCTTGTCAGATGCAAATATCAGCTGAATCCTAGGGATTGCTGTAAGCTCTGCACTGCACTCTGTAGAGACTGGATTTTGTTGGACATTAGTGCCATCATCTGTATTTGAGAAAGACATTTAAGACATTAGGAGTATGTGTGAATGAGATTTAAATAAATTTTTATTTATGTATTCAATTCTGCCTATGCTCAAAGTGGAAGTGATTACTCTGCTGTTACTTAATATTCTTGCACTTCCAATTTATTTATTTACTCCTTATACTTTTTTTTGGCATAAGGAAAACACCACAAAATTCTAATGCTCTTTCTTGAGATAAAGGCTTTGAATTACATTAAATTATGAATTCCAGTTTAGAGCATTGTAAATAACGCTGCTCCTTTAGACTTGCCTGACTCCTCTTTATAGATAATGCTCTGCCGAATCTTTTTATACTCTTTCTGTCACATTTAATGTATTTTGTGCATTATGAAAAAGTACGTAAAATTTTGAGCAATGAACATCCATTCCAGTGCCATAAAATGGAACATATGCTGTTCACCCCCAGGAGCATTTCCAGTTGGGAGCTTTATCTTTCTGAACATGGATGTACATTAATGGTTGTGGCAAACTGTGTGAATGAGTCTGTCGCGGTTTCAAGCTGCTGAACCCATGACAGAGTCTTACATGATAATGGAGAGATGTGAAGAAATCAGAGCTGGAATATCATGCTCATATTGAGGTCCTTAATTAAATTAAGAGACTGGATATTTACCAGGGAAAAATGACTACATGATTAATAATCTGGATGATTGCTTTTGGAAAGGAGACTAACCTAAGCAAAATTTATAGCCTGACAGAGCAAGATTTAAGGATACTATAGCTGTCTGAGTCAACATGCACTTGAGAAGATTCAGATCTCCAGCAGACTATGCACGTATACACATTTATTGCTTTACCACCTTCATTTGAGATTCCTTGTGTTAACAAACTTAATCATGTGCATAAATAAGAGCAGGACTACAGCCTAGTGATGGAGAGAAATTAGTTATCATGTCATGCACTACTCCAATGAAGTAGAAATTCAAGGAAAGAAAATTAAGACTGAAATTCAAGGCAGCTCTTGTCACAGAAGATGTAAGGCTATGATCTGTTTTCTGTGGCTAATTAATGAAGTTTCATTGTTGGGGTCTTAAAATCAAAACAAATCAACCAAATTAGTAATAAAAACAGAACAACCAAACCACACTCTGGGTTAGGCATTCACCGACCATAAACTCTGCAGCCATGTGTGTGTCCCCAGACTGATGTTTTGCACCAATCAGAACAAAAGCAATGTTCTATTATATGTGCTTGATAGAAGCTACAGGCTTTTAGGAATATACTACAGGGCGGCATAGCAGCTAGCACTTCTGACTTTGGAAGTTAGCATGAACTAGTCATCCTCACTCTGCCTAGCTTGAAGTAATTTTTTATTAATAATTGATTTAGGAAACTTAAAATTCTAATACTGCTCTCTTGGGACAAAAAAATGAGCTGAGAAAGATTACCACATGCAAATAAATATACCCTTATTTGCATATACGTAATATCACCAAACAGTCGGGAAAAAAAAAATAGAAAAAACTTTTTGGCTGTTGTATACTTATTTGGTATATGTTTAAAACAGAGTGTTAAATAGAAACAATGTAACACAAGCCAAAACTGTGCATACAGCTCAAATTTTGAAAATATGCTTTCAGAAGATATGCGTATTTCATTTCCTATTTTTCTTACACTGCTCAGCTGAAACACAAGCTTTAAAACTGCCTACCTGAGGGTAAAGGGTGTTACCTAAATTCTCTTACCACATTAGAGGCATTTGTTGCGACAAAACATAACAGAGGCTGGATGAGACTACTGCCCAGTGTTCATGCCTGCTTCCAGTGTGAAACTGCTGTGAGGACCATGTGTTACAGCTGCTTTGTCCTATGAGGTATCTTAAAGAGGGACATAAGCCAGCCATAAATCCACAACAAAGAATCCCCTGCTGTAGAGGAACGCTGCTGGATATAAATGTGCCACAGTCAATCTGCGCAGAGACATAAAAGAGTGTTGGAAAAGAAGGAGAGAAACTGAGATGCAGTGAGATTAATCTGTGTCTCCTCTCCACTGCTGTGTGGGCACCAGGGTGGTGCTCCTGCTACTGTGCACATGGGACTGCACCTAACACATCCTGCCCACAGCTACCCTTTGCTCCCCAAGGGAGAACAACAATGGCAGCCTGGGGAGACAGCCTTCTGAAAGACTACTGGTCTGGAAACCGAGAGGCTCCTACTCTACCTGCCTTTTCTCTTGAGTGCTCATGTTACACAGGAACAACTCTTACCATTATTTATGCAGCATATGCCAATAATGTGTGCCAAAACTCTCCTCTTCCAGTAATGCTTTTGTAACTCCCAGGTTTTCAGTAGCATGATCAGGGAAATTCATTTAAGCCCTGTAAATCTGTAGTGAAGCTAAGTTCTTCAGATCCTTGTGCTTCATGGTGGAGGACTAGTGATTGATTCAGTTCTAATAGGCATCTTTACATAAACCCATCCCTCCCCCCATCAAACATGAAGAAGCTGACAGTGCTTACAATTTGGATACCACAAAGCAGGTCTAGAGAGCAGTAGCTGTTATTGATGGAATAGAACATGGCGATCAAATTGGTACTGGGAAGTTGAGCTGCAATTTAGGCTTCAGGGTTTGGGGATGGAGATCATCAATTTCCCTCTAAGACAGCTGTAGCTGTCTCCTGTTTTTTATTTTGCTAAGTTGCTTCTCCACAGTTGGAGATGGGCGATGAAGAGACATTTCTGATATCCAGCCTCTCTGTCAAAAGTGGAACTGTCACCAGTGTTGTACAAATTTGATTTGGCCTCTGAGCATGCTAAATCATGTTTGTTCTACTCTGATAATTTTCAGCTTATTTATCTGCCTTCTGAATGGATTGCATTTTGTTGAGGGATAACTCTGAAAGAGGGTGTGACGGGGAATTACTGGGCAGCACATGGTTCAGCGCTGGCCCTCATGATTGCCCCTGTGTTCATGGCATGCTTGTACAAGCTAGATTAATATTGGAGTTTCATGCTTCTCAGCAGTTAGTTCTGACTGCAATGAGTTTTCTAAACCTGCTCAAGCTGACACCATTACACACTGAGGAACATATTAACAACCTATTTAATGTAACACATTTTGTTTGCAAATGTATTTGTTCCATAGTCTGTTGACATGGTTTAGCATCCTGTCAGCAGTGCCAAGAATTCAGCATTTTCTCACGCTCAGCAAGCATGAACTTTCCCTTCAGCAGCATGTAGCAGAGGTATGCTCTCTTAAAAAACAGGCAATGCTCCTACAGCCTGAGCAAGGAGAGGTAGTTCAGATTGCTAACAGTGCCCAAAGTACAGGGATATATCTGCTGCATATCTTCTCCTATAGGATTTTAGAGAGACCTGAAATAAGTATCAGCTAAGCAAACTGATCTCTATTGCTTTGAGGGAATGTGATGTCTCCATCTGTATTTGTGCTCCAAACAGGGAGTGCTGCAGCCTGTACTCGGGTCCTGTGGCTTAAATAGGAGAGCCTAGCACTTGGTTAAGGGAGATGTTCTTTAGCTTCTGGCATTTCTAATAAAGACTCAGCTGTTTCAAAAACTCTTGCAGAGATTTTGGGTTTGGAGGAGAATTTTCGTTTACCTCTGCTGCAGATTAGCTGCCAGCCAGCTTCCAGATCCGTGGAGAGGCAGAGTTCACTTGGTCTGTTCATAATGTGGAAAGTCATTAGCAAGATCATGGCACTGAGGATTCTGTTGGGAACTGGAGCACAGCACCCCTCTCTGCCCACATAACCAACTGTCACTCTTATCAGGTGCAAGCATTAGTTCCTATGTTTTGCAGGGCAATACACTACACTCACAAAGGCCTTCCTCTGAGCAGCAGGAAGGCAAAGGAAAGGAATTTTTCTCTTGGTTTCTGCCTCCTGACTAATTTAAAAAGTACATTGCATTCTTTTTAACCTTCAGCTCCTTTTAGATGCTCTCCCTCTCAGGAAATAGTTGACAAGTCCTGGAAGTAAAGGCCACTGTGGATTTTGCTGGTGGTCTTTCTGCCTGCATGGGAGGATGCAGCAGAAAGAGGCAGGTCTGAAGTTTGCACTGTTTCTTGTTTGATTTTCTCTTTCACTCAGGAGGAAGATTCAGAAGACTAAACCAAATGTATGTGTCTTAGGGGTGCACTGAGGAATTATGTCATAGGTAAATCTTTGCTAGACCCACTTAAATGACCTTTATGTTGAGAAATATAGTTGTAACCTGCTGCTTAAATCTTTATCTGCAATTGCCTTCATTCCCCTGTATGTCCCTCCAACACAAGAACACACTGACTAAAATATGGAAGGAAGCCATATATTTTGCTTTCAAAAGGCAAGTGTAAATGTTGTCATAGCAACACAGGAAAGCAGAATGCTACTTTATAACAGTGGTGGTGGGGACATGAGGGAGGGAGAGGGGGGTTTACAGAACGCATGAAAAATGACAGTTCTAGGATGACTAAATGAACTGAAATTTGCCATGTGCCACCTTCAGCTACTTGCAGGAAAGTTTGTTTGTGTCTGAAATGCAAGCAAATCCAGTGGACTAGGTAACATATATAAACAATTCAGAATCTTTTCATCTCCTGTGTCTCATATGACAGAAAACCTGATAAACCAGGGGTCAGACAGACCCAGACCTTACACCAGGTATATTATTGAAAAAGGGACTGATGACTCAGAATATCTTTCATTTTTACAAAGAGCTTTTGACATCCCACAGCATCATCAAGATTTAAAAGATTACACTGAAACTGATAAATATTACAAAGAGAGAGAGCTGGAAAAGCAGATGCTGACATATGTATCTCACACTATATCCTTTGATTGTGAAGCCTTTTCTTTTGCTTGTGCCTTTTCTAGTGATGTAAAAGATGGCCCATTCTGGTGTCTCAAAGGCTGAGTTTTAGTAGTTTCACCAGGAACTAAACAAAAATGGTATCAATAAGAAAATCGAACGCTGAGAAAGAACAAATAAATACGCTTGTAATGACTTTAAAAATTTTCCTTGACAATTCTGTCTTCATCTAGTATGAAAAAGCCATTTTTATTTCAAAAACACAGTTCAAATTATTTTACTACTTGAAACGTTTTGTACATCTGTTTGTCTAGGTGGAGCATCAGGGTGCTGCGGACTTGAGAAGCTGCAGTCAACAAACCCAAGGAGAGAAGAAAGAGCCCACGGCCCTTTGGTGATTGACGGATTCAGTCCCTGAAATACTGAGCCCAAAGCTGAAGCCTGAGCAGGGTCTGTTTCACAGAACTAAGTGAATGCCATTGGAAACTTTTTTCATTTTAGCTTGTCCTTTAAAAATGCCACTCATCTGAGAACGATTCATTCCCAGGACTTTATATAACATGCAAAATACTGTGAATGGAATATTTTTAATGTATCTGCAGTTTGCTTTAGTATTATACAGCAAGCACATCTTAATTAGCTCACTTTCCCCATTCCTGTAGCCTGTGCTATAGATAGAGATAATGCTGTTCAAGAGGGAACAGAAGGTTGCATTTTCATTTGGAGTTAGAAAGTGGCACATCATCTCCAGATTTATGAAGGTGAAAAGCTGTATAAAAATAGAAAAATTTTTATCTATCTGCCATATTTACAAGAATAAAATGCTGTTGGTAATTGCTTTGAAAACAAAGAGAAAGAAATCTTTATGTAAACAAATCTTTCAGGCAGCTTTTGTGTTCATGTGTGTTTCTATCTTTCTGACAGATTTCTGCAGGCCTTGGATCCTTTTAAAACAACAGTTGCAAAATGATCTGAAGGCCACACAAGAATATCTGTAGACCTTCCCCTTCTTGTCCTCTATGAAGGCTAGCCTCCCCTTAAGCAACAGGTAATCATAAAAGTAAGAAAATGAAGCTGCCAGCAGCTGGAGTACTGCAGGTGTTCTGACCAGAACAATTTGCCATTTCCTCTTTCACTCTGCAAGTATTAGCTTAAGGTGGCGATGGCTGGAGATTAAAAAAGTAATACTGAAACAAAACTAGCACAAAGAAAGTCAAGTGCAAGAAAGTAGTAAGAGCACAGGGAGTTTCTCAGTCCCTTTCATAAACATGACAATAGCTATAAAATTATACACTGTGTAAGAAGTTAGGAGCTCTGCTCACCTTTCAGGAAAGAACCATTACCAGGTTCCGTACACTGTCAGGGATTTACTGTACCTCCTTTTTTTTTTTGTTTTTCCCCTATATAAACACACCAATTTTTCACCAGCAATAAAATAGATTGAGGGATTTCATTTTTATTTAATTATTGCATAGTGTGGCCAGATGCCAGTTTGCAAGCCTGTCCTGGGTCATAAACACAAAATAGGTGTGAGCATCACATCCATCCGCTGCCTAGCCGCAGCACCCTTCCAAGTGCCTCACTGCCACTTTCAGTGGTGCTGGATGCAAACAAGCTGCTGTTTCCTGGGGAGTATGCAGACTTGCTGATGGGACAGGAGCGGCAGCTCGAAGCCAGTTCATGTAGCAGAGTACAGCCCTAGCAAAGCCTTTCTCACTAACTCATCTGTCACAATAATGTTGGTGGATTCCCAGGTCAATCCTAATTGAATTCCTTTACACATGAATAAGCTGCCTGTCTCACCAGGATGCTCCTAGTTCTGAGCTCCTGATTTGTAGCTATTTCTTATGAGAAACTCTGCTTGCCAGCCCCTTTGGGTAATTGCAGATATGGAATATCATGGGTTGGCTCTGCTCAGGGAAATTAGAAATGATGCCTCACAGCCGTGGAGGGAAGCTTTGTGGTGCTTTCACAGGTAGAAAGCACACAAAACAGCGAACTCGAAGTGAAAAACAAAACAACCCTCTGCCACTCCCTCTGTTTTAGCCTTAGATTGTCTCACTTGGTTTGCATTTAAAAATTGAGCAAGGCTGTGGCAAGTTGTTTAATATGAAGTATTTAGTTCCCTAGATTTTACAGTATTGAACTTTGCAATTCTAAATTCCAGCCAGGGTTTGTATCATTTTATTCTTACTTCTGAAGCTTGTGAAGGGAAGTAGGTTATTTTAAAGGCTTGTTAAAACAAAGAAGACATTTCTTTTAAGATCACTGAAAATGAAATCACCCAGTCTAAGGGTTTTTTAAAGAATATCACCTTGGGCTCCCAGCCTACAGCCACACACAGGGAAGTCTCTGTGGCAGCCAGGTAAGGCCTGTTATCAGAAGAAATAGCTATATGTACATTTATGACTTTGGGAACACGATCATGTCAAGGGAATGTGTCTCTTCAAGAAACAAATTTTAAAAATGTTTCTAAAATTGCTAAGAAAACTTACATTGGAACCAAATCTGTGAAGCTGAAGCAGAGAAAGAAAAGACTGCTATATACAGCCCCCTATGGTGAGGGAAATTCCCAGGCAATGTAAAGAAAACATAGTTTAATGCTGCTCCATGTCTGTGGCAAATGAGTGCTGTAGCCACTTGAGCAGACTGTGCTGTCTGTACTTTCAGCTGCCACATGGCCCCACGGTCCATCTGGAGTACCGGCACATTCAGAGCAGCACAAAAACTTTGGAAGCCTTGTATGAAGCACAGGGACAGAGTACTGAAGGAAATGCAGCAGTGTTTGCAACTTGGCAGCTCCCAGCCTTGCTGGGCAGAATGAGTGAGAGAAAATCCACTCGGGCACTATTAGTTACATTAGTCTTAATTGCTTCCTCTTGTAGAGATACCAAATATCTTTGTAAGCAGCATGTTCAGAGAGTTACATGCAAACGTACATGTGATACCTTTATGAAATGTGCAAAATATGATGCACTGGGCTATGATCTGATCTGCATGTGTATTTGAAAGCCCTTTCCATGCTTTGGTTCTGGTGCAGAATATTTCTGACTGTTTGAGGTAAACAGAGACAATCTGTCAGCATGATTCATTACCAGCACATCTGAAAAGTATGACTTGCAGCAGGCTTGTATGTTTTTAAAGCACTTGTCTGCTTTGCAGTTAGCAAATTACTGCGGGGCAAAGTAAATACAAAAGGAGGTAACAAAAGGAGTGATAGATTTGATCGCATTACAGAGGAAGTAGAATGATGAAGAGATTTCTTTACCTAGCTCAGACACCTGGAAATCAGAGTGCCTGTCTCAGCTGCATCAGAAGTGTGATCCAGAAAGCCCCATGCTGTGAACGGGCTCTGTAACAAGAGGCTGTCATCGCATACTGTCCTACATTCCCTTTTATATGGATTTCCCTGATTAAGTTTCTGTTTTGACAGCTTTTGAACAGTAACACCTTTCTCTTTTTGCCTCTGAATTTCCTCCCTCAAAAGGTGCAAATTACAGCTTTACTGTGGCCTGTTAGAGGTGCAAATAAGCACAGCATAGCCAAACTGGGACAGTCTTGAAGTAGTAAAATACTGGGGCTGAATCCTGTTGAAAGATAATACGTATATGTTGATGAGCTGGGGCTAAATGCTAGGAAATATATGTGTGATTTTTTTCTGGTGAAGTTCTGTACTTGCACAGACGGGGGACTTGGTAATGCTGAGAATGTGGAAGGCATGAGCCTCCCAAAGATGGTTAAGTTCTGTAAATGAAACTGGTTTTGGTGGCAATTGCTACAAGCAAATAATGTTTCTGTCCTTGCTTCACTCAGCTAGAGTCATGTAAATGCCTCACAGTGTAAAAGGTTAACTATTGTAGCTTGTTTCTGAACTTACTTTGACTTCTCATTTTTAGTATTATAGAAATTCCCTACCTGATTCAAGCAGCACCACTTGTACCTGCTGTTACATGGAACAGAAAACCACTTCCTTGACCGCAACTTATCACTAGCTGTTTATCACAAGCACACATAAAACTAAATCACTATTATATTGCAACTTCTTAGTGCTAAACGCAAAAAAAGGGAAGCAGAACCACATATTTTTCTGTATTTTCTTTAAAGATCATCAGAGAAATAGAATAAAAGAAATTTATGAGTCTGTGCAGCTTTGTTTCTATATCTTCACATTATGAAAACTAAATCAGTACTGGTTAGAATTCAGTGAGAACCTATATATTCTGATCTGCATCAACTTGGAGACAAACAGTCCAACACAACACATTCAATGACATGCTATAAATGCTATTTTCACTTTCATGGAAACAGAGAAAAAAATCATATTTCAGGGGAAACCCCTTGGTGTTTAGCTACAAGTGAAAGGGAACATTTGTTTTGGACTGAAAGGAATACCTTCTTTTCCATTTCCACATCAAGAACAGCAAGAGTTGCTTCTGTTAGAGAGTTAAAAATGGCTGTTTCATCCGTGCCTTTAAAAAGTACAGCCTTTCTGTGATGTACCTCCTGACAGAGCTGAAAAGTGCCTGGTTGAAAAAGAAAGATAATTAACCAGGTTTTGTTGTTTTTCAAATTGCTGGAGTATGTACCTTACCTTGATTTTTATTGGAAAATTATTAGAACACCTGAAATAATTGTAAAAACTGTATAAAAATGGAAAAAAAAAAGGCACATGAACCCTTCTTTTGGTTCATTTTAACCCCATGCTTGTGTGCTTGAGCAAAGGTCTGTTACACTTGCTATTTATGTGCAGGAGCCTGTTAAGTTTCCAGTATAAACACACAGAAGTGTCTTTGCAGCTTGAAGCTTACCAAAATAAAGCTGTGAGTGGAGGAAAAAAACTCACATCATCTGTTTTAAGAGTTCCTTCCCATTTCAGGTATATACATGACATACAAGATATACTGAGCTTTTAAAAGAAGTTTGTGTTTTTACCATTGACAGTCACATGTATAACCAGCCACAATATATTGCTATTTACTTCCACCATTTAATTCCGCCTTTTGCAACAGCTTTAGTTATTCCCATGTCCAGTTATCTCAGTGAAATATGATTAACTGGGATCCTTTAAATATTTTTTGGATTCTTTTTCTCTTCAAAATGTTGAAAAACAAGCACCAGGTTGTGTTTCAAATGCAAGCTTTAAAATCAAAATAAAGTAAGTGAAATTAAAAGTTAGCATTTTAACACTGCATATTTGATTGCCTCAATTTAACATTTCTGTAACAGAAGTAGGAAAGAGTAACTCCTTCTGCAGAAACATGCATTCATACATGTGTGCCATGCAGCCAGATGAACAGTTTGCTGTCGAAAGACTCAAATATCTCAAATCTTTTGAATGAACAGAGGATTACTTCTGTTTGATTGCTTTTCTTTTCTCTCATATGCTTAATAAACTCCAGCCCATCACTTTGTAGAGATTAGATACAAATGAGACAAAATAGTTATTGGTATTGCTAAGGGCCCTTTCGTGTAAGCAGATACATCCCAGCTGACATGCCTCCATAGACAAGAGAGCAAATTCTGCTGGGTCCCCCGCCTTGGGAACAGTTATTAAATTTTTCTGGTTTTCTCACTTGAAGTCTATCCTGAGTAAGCTACTTCTGCAGCCTGACAGACACTTTCAGTGCCACTAGGTTACAGAGCATCACGTGACATAATACATCTTGAAACACCCAGATGTGATGTGATGCACGTCACAAGGAATAAAGCAAAGCAGAGGCATTTATTTTTTTTTCTCCTCAATGAACTTGCAGATTATCCGCAGGTGGTTGAGTCTTTTCTCATATATGCCCTTATTGTTGCTAAGAGAATAGTGTAGCTGAGGGTCGCCATGAGCAACAGCAGGCTGCAAGATGTCCCATGTAACTGCTGTATTTTTGCAGTAGTAATGTTTGTACAGCCCAGCAAGCCCTGTCACGCATATTTAACTGTGTGCCACACAGCTGTATGCACTGCATTAGGCAGACCTTGCATCAGATGAGTTTTCCTCTTTTGTGTTCCTGACTCAGCAGTCAGACAGGCCATGGCCATGCTGATGTTAAGCTGCTCCTGGCAGACAGCCATGACTGCAGTAAGGCCAAGCAGGCAGTGCTGCGGGCAGTGCTACACCCAGCACCTGGCAGATGAGTTGCTGCTGCCCACGGTGGATGCAGCAATGCCTTTGGGCATATCTGTAGCTCTGCCGGAGGTGTTCTGAGGCTTGCCTGAATGGGGGCAGGGGGGAGGGCACTGGGCAGACGTAAGTTAGTTGCTTTAGGGTCTATGCTGGCCCAAGCAATAGAGATGCAGTCTCAGCACTACACATCACTTCCTGACATGTAGTAAAAGCAACAGGAGTATGTTAAGATACAAAGAACCTCTTAGCATTTTTTTCTTCTGGGTATCAAGCATTATTACTTAAAGCTGAGATCCAGCGGTGAGAAGCGCCAGACTGGTGCACTGCAGCATTATTTTCTCCATTACTGAAAATGAAGCAAAATAAAACTCCGCTAGCATTTGAAACTGGCTTTACAAGTGCTGGCAGTATAAAAAAAATCATATTATGAAGGGTGAATTTGATACATTTGCTTTTTCTGGAAAAAAACAACATTTTGGAGGGAGAGAGAATCTATTTCTTCAGCTTGAAGGTAGATAGTACGACTAACAACACAGCTGGTAACCAAAAGATTTACTCCACTTTCCTTTCCCTGCCTGGGTACTGAGATAGAAAGATGAGTTTATCAGCAAGTGAAGCTGATGATTTTTGCTTTTAGTCAGATGGCTGAGCTAGAGCAGAACACAGTGGAAAAGCATCCCTGCCACAGCTCCATACCTCCTCCAGTCCTATCCAGTAACATCACTAATCCCCATGCAAGCTGACAATTGTCATGCTTTCATATAGGTACAATAGCAAAGACTTGCCTTTTTCAGGCTGAAGGATGCCTGCTAAGGTTGCCTGAATAATGCTATCCTACAGCTTCCTGCTGCCAGCGCTGCTTGACAGACACCAAGCCAGTTTCATTCATGAGATTGACACCATGACTGAATCATATGGAAACTACTTTTTTTTAGCTGATGGTTTTGTTTGCCTTTGTTTTAAAGGCAGAATAAGTCAACATGCTAATTGCTACTCAAGGAATGGCATTTGATCAACTGGGCAAATGTCAGGGGGACTTTTTTTTATTGCAGAATGTGATACTTCAGCTTTGTATCCCAGATACATTTATCATTAGATATTACAGTTTATCTTTCAGCAATAAGTTCGTCCCTTAAACTGGAGAGGAAAGGTAAATTTTGCACTGGGACTAAGATGGTAAGTTATTGCAGTTTCAGGTTGAGGGTTGTAAATAATTTCATGCTAAACAGCTTAGGGGTTTTGAAAGACTTTTTTGAAGTCTTTTGTTCTCCCTTCTATTCCAAATTGAGAATTTTGTTATTTGTTGGAATTATTTTTTAGATCTCTATTTCCCTTAGAGCTGTATGCGTGGCTGATTTACAGGTAAATTTGCTTTGAATACAGACTTCTAATCAGCTGCTGTAGAGATGTCAAACCACAGTGACTAAGAATAGAACATAGCTCATTACCCTAACCACTTCTCTCAGACAGGTTTGGATATTTTTTCTTGCAAACATAAATCACTTGAACCAGTTGGTCTTTGTACATTTAGAAAAAAAAAAAAAAAGAGTTCCTGCGTATACAAACATGCATTGGCACAAGCAAACACTGCTCTATGTGGGTTTACCTGCTTCTGAACAAAGGACATCGTCTGATGTTCATGGACTCTGAAACCTTCCCTCAGGTACTACCAGCTCCCTTGCAGGTGTTTGAGTTGCCAGAAAGAGGTGTGAAGCTCTTCTCTTGAGTGCTCAAACAGCAGCTCTGCTTGCTCACCCCTCCTGATGGTTTATGGTGCCAAGCTTATCTGTACATATGAACTCAACTGCATGGACACTGTGAGGCTATGCAACAGCCACTTTTGAATAGCTCAGTGTTGGAAGGTGTGCATATGCACATATGAATGTGTTTACAAAATGAGCCTTAATGTGGTAAGGATAACCTTTGATGAGAGACATAGGGAATCTTTCTCGGTCATTTGTATATTCTCCTGCCCCTAATCTGTTGTTCATTTGAGCTAGGTAAACAGTTTTATTCTACATGACTAAATGTTCCAAAGATAGTGCAGGGGAAGGAAGAACAAATGACATGCTTTGAAGAGAAATTTCATAATAAATTCAAACCAGCCCAAGTAATTCTACTTAAGAGAACTATTCAATAGAAAAGCTACAATCAGTATTAAAGCCCAATGAATGAGCAGTAGCACAGGAAAACTTACCCAAGTATATATAAAACTTCAGAAACAAAGTTTTGGAAACACCCAGGACAAGGACAATTCCTGTAGAAAGGATTCTCTTTTTACACAGAAGTTAGCATCGGTCTATAAATCTGCTTTGCTCTTAGAGATGTTTCCCATATGGATCTGAAGACATGTTAATATCCATATGTTCTGAGATAATTCCTCATCCTCTGATCCTGTAGCAATCCAGGATATCAGATAAAACACAGCCAAATGTTAGATAGGATATTTATACATTTCTGTCTTGTGAACTGCTTTGACGGAACTTTTATCTAACAATTCAAACGTTAGAGTATTTATTTATCTAACAAAATATTTCCTTTGCCCCCAAAGCTTTTCCATTAAATTTAGCATGCCAGCTTCTTTCTGGATTGAAGTCTTTCACATTACTTAAGGAAACACTTCAAAGCTCATAAATGAAATTTAATGAAATTTGTGCTTTTAAAAGTGTGTCAACCTTTGGGATTCTTACAGTAAATTTATTTGCTTAAATAATCTTTGAACATGCTTGTAGACAACTACATTTTGAATGATTAAATATGAATAACAGCATTACAGTCTTCAGTCGTAAGGAAAATGATCATCACAATGTACTAAAAGAAATCAATGTCTGCCAAATTTTAAATGAAACGACTAATTCACTGTGCTTGATCTGTACATCTGATATAAACTGGTAAATTATTTTGGACAAATTTGCAAAAATGTTTATGAAAAAAGATTAAACATAAGAAGATGTGCAGTTGCACTTCATGAAATGAAAAAAACATTCTCTTTCTTCTAGAAGAGTTTCTTATAAAGGAAGAAAACCTGCTTTGTAATATCTCAGTTAGTGATAGCCTTGGCTGCAGTGATCACAATATCTTGGAGCTTGGGATCCAGCTGAACACTCTGAAGGGTAGTGCTAAGACAAAGTTTTTAGATTTTAGAAGAGCAAACTTTAGCTCACTCAGAACTCAATCACTCAGGAGGGATTCTGCAGCAGGCTTCTGTGCAGGATAAAGGAGCTAGCAAGTGCTGAGAGATTTTCAAGAATTCTTCCCTGGAAGCACAAAACCAGTCCATCCCCTTTAAAGGTAAGGGAAGTAGGCAGAGCAAGAGACCCTCTTGGCTTAACTGCAAGCTTCTAAGCCTGCTCAAAATCAAGAGAGGTGTTCCAGAGATGGAAAAGTGGATGAATACCTGCTGTGAAATACAAGGGCATCTCCAGGTGCCATTAAAAAGAGTGCAGAGGTGCAATTAGAAAAGCAAAAGCTCAGTTCAAATTGAAATTGACCAGAGATGTCAAAAGCTTCAAGAGAAGGTTCTTCAGATATGTAAACAACAAACAGAAACAGAACAAAAATATTGGTCTGCTGTTAAGCAGGAGAGGTAAATTAGTCACCAACAATGCTGAAAAGGCAGGGGGTTTCAGTATTTTCTTCACCTCTGTATTTGCCAGAAGTATTGAGCTGCAGGTATTGGGAACAAAAATCCATGTTGGTGCAAACGCAGACCCTGTGAACAAAAAGTTGGCATGTGAACTATTACAGGAGCTTCGCCCCTACAAATAGATACTACCTGCTTGGTTGATGTGGGGCAAGTGATGGATATTGTCCACATGGATTTCTCCAAGGTCTCTCCCACAGCTTACCCTTAGTGAAAGTGATGTTTTACCATCTACAGAAGTGATCTGTGTGGTGGGTAATGGTCCTTGAGGACCCTCCCAACCTGGTATTCTATGATTTTGTACTGATAGAGATTTGCTTATTTAGTAACAGATCTGAACTGTTCTTGGAACTCTATTTTAGGAAAGAAATTTTATATTTTGCTGGACAGTGTCACAGCTGTCAAGACAAAAAGCAAAATAAAAATCTTCCAGACCCAGCTTTGACGGTTTGTCCAATGGGAATAAGAAATATGGGAATGGAGGTCAAACAATCTCAGGATATATGTCTTCATCATAATGTGAGACCTCTTGATAGTCATATGAGAGAGTGAGTTAGCAGGGGATACTGGGGAAAAGGTGGCATTTCAACAAACAGAGATGAACGATTGCTTTTTTAATTGATTTTCTATTTCCCCATTAGGCAGCAGATTAATTTGAATTTCAAATATCCAAAATCAAAGCAAACTCAAATATAAGAATTAACATTAGACAACTATACTGCATAGGTGTTTTTAACACTGAAATCTGGAGCAAGATCCTATTTTCAAGAATGAAGAATTGTCCTCATGTTATAAGACATTCACAACCATAAAGAAATCAGTACAAAACCTAATAAATGGACACAATTCATGCATTGAAATCAAACAGTGATAAAATTCTCCACTAATCAAGGAATGACCTTCTCACCAGTCTATGCTGTTTCAGAAGGAATCAGAGCATGTCCAGATCTTTCCTGAAACCTTTGTCTGCTTCATATGCTGCTTTGTATTTTGAGAGGATCCTGTCATCTCCGTTGTCTTTTTATTTAGCTAGCCATTGAGAAAATGGCAGCAGTAACTCCTAAACCAGTAATTAAATTTTTCAGTCATTGATACATTTATTATTTTCTGAATGTCTTTTAATAATATTTTTTAAATAATGTTTTTAATAATATGGGTTTTTTAAAGGCCGGATACTGTGGGTGTATTGGCCCCAGTGCAGGTTCCTCTCAAAGCACAGAGAAGCCCCAGGGTGTAAATGGCGAAGACTTCTCCCAAGGCAGTAGTTGGTGGCCCTGGAGCTGCCCTTGGGCCTATTGTATGATTAAGCTGCAGATGGTTGTCTGGGCACCTTTAACCTCCCAGTTACAATTTCTGTTAGTGTGTCCCAGATTCTGAGAAAATTAAATTCTTTGGCAAAGGAGATATGGTTCAATTTGATTTTAAGATATTTATTTTGTTTAAATAAACAAAGTAAAGGTTGCAGTTAAATTCTTCTTAAGAAGATTTCGGCAGATGTCTTACTGAGGCCAAAGGAGATACAGCAGCATTTGGCACATGGAAAAGGTGATATTGACAGTGTAAGAAAAGCCATGCTCACGTTCAGGTTCTGCATGCTTCCCTTTGAGTCAGATGTGTGCTATGCCTTGTCCAAACTGTGCTGTGCAGAAGAGTTAGGGTACTTGTGGCTCACACACAGTAACTATTGGTACCTCTGCAATTCCAGGGCCTTAATCTTCATCAAGACTGTGGTAAAGGCTGAAGAAAAGGAGTTCAACTTTATAAAAGTCAGCTGGACTTTTTAAAAACCTCAGGGAAGTTTTCATCATGTTTCAAGTTGCAAAACTAGGGTTGCTGTTATAAAAGAAGCTCAATATATTCACTATGCCATTGTGCACTCTGCTGATAACTTTGCAGAGAAATGTTATCTATTTAATCTGATGGGCATTCAAACCTTGTGTAATACTTGGTAAAAATAATTGGGCTGAATAAAGCTTAATTATTTGTACTGAAACATTAAAATCAATTCTCACAGCAGCTATTGTAATTTTAATAATAAAAGCAGGAAGGATTGTGCATGTGCTCTAGTCTTGGGAGCCATACATTCAGATGTATCAGAAGAAATACCAGTACATGGTTTGGCATATTTTCTTCTCACTAATCACAGCTACAGTAGCACCTGATTTTCTTTCCATCACCTTTTTCTTTCATCACTGTTTCCTGTAGCACACCACCACCCCCCAGCTTCACCCCTGTCTTAGATGTCACGTTGTACAGTCACATAGTAGTGACACACATCCACATCTTTACGAAAAGTGAGTTTTGCTAATGAATCTTTCTTCCAATGAATGGGACACCAGCATGCCGTCCTGTACTGGATTCATATCACAGCTAAAGAAATAGGTTGGGGGTGCTTGTTGTGGTTTGCCAGAACAAGCCAGACAAAAGAAGCTTATTCTTGCTGAAACAGAAAGAAAAAAAAAAACCCTTTTGAGTTACATAGATTGCATTTGTTTCACAGGCCTGAGCAGAGCTATTAGTATCAAGAACCCCCAGACGGTTGGGTGTGTTGCTCTGGAAGGTATGTATGAATGACTTAATTTCTATAACATAGAAATTTAATAGGTGCATTATTATCTTCCTGTAAACAGAAAGAGGCAACTAAATAATAAGCAAAATACGATCCTCTATTGGAGCAAGACTCAGTTTTTCTTTTCTTATTCACATTAACTGATAACTCATGAAAATCATCTATTGTCAGACACTCTATCTGCCCTCTTATGGCTGATGCAACTTCTCATGATTTCCCATTTGAAAGCATCTCAAAAAAAGTACGTTTCAAGAGAATACATTTGAAGATGGTCTAAGTTAACTCAAATATCCATGATCAGGAAGAATTATAAAAACAAAAAGCATGGAAGAATTCACAGCAAGAGAACAGTAGGAAAGTAGGAAGTGGTGCAGGAAAAGCAGCAGGAGGAAGACTAATACTGCTGATGCTTGCCAGTGGATACAAATGATTGCCACACTCCCATCTTGGTCCAAGTTCCCATTGCTCTCCTGTGATAACTTCTCACACACTCTGTGTCTTATTCACACATTTTGTAAATAGAAACAGTGTTCAATTCTCTTTTGAAGAAATATTAAAGAAAAAAATCCTGGTCCCCAATTACTTTTCTGAGGTGAAACTTCAAAACAAAATATAGAAAAAATCAGAGCAAGTAGTGTACTAAGTGACAACATGGTTAGTATCTACCGTGTGCTGCTCGTTTATTTTTCTTAAAGGAAAAAATGAGCTCTTTGGAGCTTTTGCTCCCATGCTTTGTTTAAAAAATTGCAAAAGAAAATAATTGCGTGTCTTCTGTGGTGTCCTGGGCAGCTCCTTGCTTACTCTCTGCTAATTTAGAAATACTATAGGGCTCTCAGCAAGGATTCATCTGGCACCCTCTTCTAGCCTAGTGCCTTTCAGGGATGAATATTCATGATGTGGGTTATAGAAACACGTCTGTGTTTGTCATTTAGTCAAATTGCTTCTCTTTACTTAGTAAAGGGTTCAGGTGATAAGAAGGAAGAGTTCTCAGTGCTCTTATATATCCTTGACATGCCTCCTCACATGGTTTTGGTGAGCAAAAAGATTTTCTCAGGAAAAGAAGGGAGGTTTTACCTAAAAATCAGTGAGACCTATGACATTCTGCACAGGAGATCCTTACAGACATTGAGAGTCAGGCCGCCACAGCCAAATTAGCCCAGAGCAGGACTCTAGCAATCATAGAACCAGAATAGTTAGGGTTGGAAAGGACCTTAAGATCATCTAGTTCCAACCCCCCTGCCAGGGGCAGGGGCACCTCCCACT
>JASSUY010038668.1:0-43481 GCA_032466535.1 Forpus xanthops | reverse complement strand
TCGGTGTTATCAGTGCTGTTCCCAGGCTGAAAGTCAAAAACACAGCACTGCACCAGCTACTAAGAAGGAGAAAAATGTCAGCTACTGCTGAACCCAGGACAGTGGATAAATAATAAATGCTTAGAAAGAGCAAATAAAAAGAGTGAATATGGAGTGTATTTTCTCTATTGCATTTGCCCACGGTCTGGTAATCTGTGGTTAAGTGATTTAAAGAATAAGATTGATATAGTATCTGCTTCATGTTTACAAGTCCTGAACAGACCTGTAGCCACTGAAAATAGTATAATTAAATGCTGAGACTTTAGTCCTGAACCCAGGACAACTGGTGAGACTGAGCCTCCTCTAACTCACCACTTGGTGCCTAAGGCTGCCTCCCGGCTGCTTGTAAAGTGCTCTTTCTGGCACTGTATTAAGGCACAGAGTTTTTATCCCATTTTAAGAAATTACTACTTCATTTTAAAATAATCTTTTCTATCTGTATTGTTATATGTGTCCCTTTAAACCAGTTAACTTTTTGGTTTGTTTGTTCTTTGGAACCTTTTGCATATCCTGAGCATGATATGCAGACACCCCATGCCTTTCAAATTAACATTACATATTCTACCACTTTAAAAGATCCTTATTCTTTGGCAACAATATAGCAATACTGAAATTCTGACTTTATGACTTGACTTTTTTTAAGTTAATAAAAAGCATACTACCTGAATATATTTTAGAGCTGCATGTCTAAGAAATTGTTTGCAGCTCCAACACAGTGAGATTTGGCTAGGTTTGGCAAGGGTGAGAAAAGATTGGGGTTGAATTACTGTCAGAACATCTGGGACAGATGAGTACAAAAAGCATCAGACGCTTAAATATCTTATATGGCACAGTCGGGAATATTTATTGTCATTATTGTGGCAGGCATAGTATAGAGTACATGGTCTTCTTAAATTCTAGAGCCAAATCAGATAAACTGCTTCCTTATAAGTAAGTAAATCACAAACTACATTATTTGAGTTACTCAAAACCCCACAGGCTCCTGCTGAGATTAAGCCCTTATTGTACAGACAAGTAGCAAGAGATAATACCCATTCTTAAGAATTTATGATCTGCATGAGCAAAATGTTAAAGGCTGTCAACAGTGAAACTCTTCCCATTTTTCATGTAGAAATCTATGGCAGAGGGAGCTGAGGGGGTCTGATTTTAATTCCCTCTCTCTGAAGTTCAGCCATATCTTTAAAAACTTCTGTGTGACCTTATCAGAAATCATCTAGAGTACTCTTAGGAGGACTGGGGGATAATCCCCTGTCCTGGATATTACAGAACTGCAGTTGTTGCACCTTTCAGTATCCCAGCTGAGATGGGAACCCCAGAAAACATCAGCTGCAGACGGGACTTGTTAGGACTCACTTGCTAGAAGTAAATTTGAGAGAATCTATAGGTAGAAGCTGTAGAGGCAGAGGCACTGTCCTTTGGTAATGACATTATTTATTCATCCAGGCTGGTCTATTTTCCCATTCCGTTGCTCAGTAGCTCCCCACTCGCATCAGAGAAAGTCCAAGGGCAGTCTCAGCAAAACAACAGCCTGATTTCTGAAGTTATTTCACTGCTTAATGTGGAATACATAACTTTAGAAACCTACTTTAGACATATCTAAACATCATCTAACCATGAAAACTATTTTCATAGTCAGTAAAGTGGGCATCATTACTGCATGATTCATATGATCTGTTTCTCATGACATTAATTTTGCAATCAGACAAATCCTTCTTTAAAAGCAGCAATTTCTCAGCTGTCATCACAAACAGGGTCTACACATTTGGTCAGACAGAGATATCTAATACCATGCAAAAAAATAAGCCCTCCTGCAATACTTGGAAAGAATGTGCCCTAAGGCTTCCAAAACCTCCAACTGACATCTAAATGTACAAAATGCCTTTTAAAATACAGACCTTGATGCCCAACGGCTCCTCTTTGCCCCGCTCTGGTCTCCATTAAAATGTATGAGTTTCAGAGATTAGACATCATGACAAAACCAACTCCTTTCTCAGCTTTTCTGCCAGTTGTGGGAGGGGGCTTCTCAGTCAGCACAGCAAGCTACCTGGCTTTAAGGCTAGCTTTGAACCCAGCAAGGTCCTAGGCAGAGGCTCTTCCCAACCCAGAGCTGAAAGCAGATCTGGGGAGCAACAGGGTCTCCCATTTTGGGAGCCAACACATCAAACCTCTATGTGATCAAGCTCATCAAGCACTGAAAAATCTCCAGAAAGCCTCTCTTTTTTAAGCATATTGCTTCATTTGTTTATGCTTGTGCCATGCGTTTGGAGGCAAACACAAGAAATACTGCAGAGACTGTCCAGGGGCTGAATGGTTGAAGGTCTCCATAGGACTGATACTCCCAGGCAAAGCTCGTGTGCAGAGCTTGCTGACAAGGAGAAATGCAGCTGCCTGCTCTGTGGCTCTGAAACAGGCAGGGGAAAAAACATTCTCTTTGCTTTTTTTTGTGCCTAATTTAATGGAGCAACCTTCTGCTATGCTCCTCTGGAAGTCAATGAGACATCCATGATATCACTGGATCAGCAATACCTGTGATTAAAGTGAACTTCTAGATTCTTATTAGGAGCTGAATCAGATGCTTTGCTATTCTGTTCCAAATGTCAGAAGCAAGTTATCCTAGAACAATCATCTCAAGAGCACCAGCCCTTTCATGCATTTTACAGGAACCTGAGGTTCAAAACAAGCTGGAACAGAGAATCAGGATACACATATAAAACAATAAAAGCCCATCAACATTAGTAAGGGGTAGAATACTATTCCTCAAATAAAATCCAAGTGGGCCAAACTGCTAAGGATATCAAAGTGCAGGGCTCAATAACAGCAGTATGAAATTTTACTCTCTTCTAGATACAAATATTAGCCTCATTTGCACAGTTTGCCGGGTAGATGCCCAATTACTATATGCAACAGCAGAAGTGCCTCTCCACCTCTAGGACCAGGTTTCCAGAGCAAGAATGGACAAAAGAAGTACTATATCCAGTCTCACTGCATCTTCCACCCTTTTCAGTACGTATGGATATCCCAGAACCAGCTTATAAACCATCATGCCCGTCTGAGAATGCCTGAGAAAGCCTTTTTCAAGACAGCTGCCCTGAGCCTCAAAGTTCCAGAAGGTATATTCCTGCTGTACCTCCAGTCATCATTACAAATTTATTGTCTACACAGTCATCAGAACTGCCTGGTCTGCAAGTTAAACCCTAACCCTATTAAATAAGTTAATGTGTCCTCACAGGAGTGTGAGAATATTAAAGCCTCGAGGGAACAAAAGCACTGTCACTAATTTGCAAATCAGGAATAAAACTCTTCACTTGCAAAACCACTTCTTGTTTAAACCTCATTTCTGCTCTTACCAGTACTATGTAAGTATTCATAGCAAGGCAAAAGGCAGCATGCATATAAGATGATCAATTACTCCTTTCCCTACTGCTCAGCAAATCTTAACACTCTTGTACCCAAAGGGATCAAAAAGCAGGAAACCCAGATACTACCAGTACTATGTAAGTACTCATAACAAGGCAAAAGGCAGCATGCATATAAGATGATCAGTTACCTCCTTTCCCTCCTGCTCAGCAAATCTTAACACTCATGTACCCAAAGGGATTAAAAAGCAAGAAACACAGGTGCTACCAAAGCTGTGAAGCCCATGCAGAAATATTTAACTATTCCATACAAATGCCACATGAGTTCAAACTTTCAACCTCAAATGTTAGGTAACACACAGGAATTGCTGTGGACACTACTGAAACATTTACTCTCAGAGAAGGATCATCATGAAGAAAGCAAGAAAAACAGCAATTCAGACATTCTTCCTAAGATAAAACAAAGACATCTTTGTATGATTCCTCTCTCACACACAAAAGCAGCGAATGTACTGATTTGATAAGCACAGGTGGGTTTCATGTGCCTGGTGGATATCACAAGCAAATGAAATCACACAACTTGAGGCATGCCTATTGTAAAGGCTACAAAATAATTAGAAATTCTGAAAACACAGAACTAGCCTGACTGGGTTTGTTTCAACCTGCTGAGAACAAGAGTAAATTAGTCTCACTGAGCTCCAGGATGCCACAGTTGGATTGCTACCCGCTCCTGGGGTGGTTCATCAAACACTCTGTTAGGGATTCCTTCACTGAAAGCCAAGGTAACTATATACTGCCTGGTCTCCTGTACAGCAAGTAAAATAATAGCTGCTGCCACCGTCTCTGCTCACAGAGCTTTCTTAGTCATAGGAGCTTTACTCTGCAGCATCTTATCTGGCCTAACCAAACCAGCAATGCCCTTTGCTTGCATTGAAAGAAGTCAGAGTGGCTATAGGGTTTACAGCTGCACCTGACCTGATCCCAGAGATGGCCAATGCAAGTGGTAGAGAAAATGGTCCATCAATATCGAGGAAAGAAGACTTTTTCTTAACTTCCCAGCAACTGTTTGGAGTGAATTTGATTCCAGTGGTCACCCCGATTTCCTTTGGAAATATACCTTGAAAGAGGGAACTGTCAGCCTATGAACATCTTTTCTTGGAATGGTCAAAGGGTCTAAGAAGGACAGACAAAAAAAAATGATGTTTTCTGAGAATTTAGGTGACCATTATATAATCTTAATGTGCTACAGCACATGGGTAACATGTAACATGTGAATGCGACAAAGTAGTAGTAATTATGTTTTAATAACCTCCAATGCAAGTGAAATACATAATATGTGATGATGCAGATGCTTATCACAGAGAATTCTCTTTCTTCCCTGCTGCCATGTTCCAGACTATCAAAATAGCAGCAGCAAGCAGAGAACTTATCTTGGTATATAAGCAATCATACCTCACAACTCATACCTGTTTATCCAGGACTAATCTAGCTTTCAGTGCAAGTCCTCGCAACCTTGCAGCAATGAGAGTAGCCCTACTAAAGTGTGCATGGGGCAACTGGGGGACAACAGTCCTGCAATAAATTATGTGGTTTCTTTTGAATAACATTATCCAAGCAACATGGTCCAGTGGAAGGTGTCCCTGCCTATGGCAGGGATTTGAAATCAGATTGTCTTTAAGGTCCCTTCCAAACAAAACTACTCTGTGATTCCATGATTTTATGATTCCCAAACACTCGAATGCCAGGTAAGCTTTCCACAGGTCTGATGTACATCTGAGCTACTCAGGCTAAAAAGTCTTGAGTCCTTGTTTAAACTGGAACTTAAATAATAAGTCCCAGTGCCATGACCATGAGGTAAGAGATTAGAAGATGAGGAAGTGAAGAAGGGCTGATTTGGTGAAGCCTTGAAGGAGCCTGAATGTCTCAGGTCAGTAACAGTGCCTGCATGCAGATGAGGGATGAACAATTAAAGTCCTCTGATACCATAAGCTGTGTCACGAAGCGCACTTCTGCACTAATTCACTACAGTCTTCTCTGTACCCACAGCCTACAGTTATGTGCTCTGGTTAAACTCCTGTTACGCGGTTCAGAGGATAGTTACAGCAGGAGGGTCCCCAATCACACTGGGACTGATTGGCCACTCTAAAGATGTAGACAAACAACCTGGGAGGTATTAATCTTCCTAGCACTCCAATAGGCGATGTGCAGTTAATCTCTAGTGTGTCTCAGTACCTGAGCAATAAAGCAGGGATCAGACTGTTTTTTTTCATGTTTTGTTAGCCCGGGTGATTTAGATTAGAAGATTTCCAGGATGATGGTTGCCTTACTTTGAGTGTTCATATAGCATCTAGCAATGCAGTGTTGCAGTCTCAGCAGACAGCTCTCAGTTGACAGTAGCACAAAGAAGTCACAATAAACCAGAACAAAGAAATAGCATCAATTTTAAGACATGCAGCCATAGCTCCAGTACAGAAAAACGGGGTGAAAGCAATCTCAGTTCCTATACTGAACTGAAAAATAGAATAAATGTCAGGCTTGTAAAAAATAAAAAAATATCTCTAAAGAAGCACTTTCATTTTCTGACCATTTTTTAAGCACCAGCAAAGAAAAACTGTTCAATCTTTTAAAAGCTTGCAAAAGCCCTAAAACTGTGTCTGTCTTGGAAGAAAAAGGAAAAACCTACATCTCGTTCTGCAGCAGGAAAAAAATAAATGCAAGTATTTGTAATGATGACAGATTTTTAAAATAGGATTATGAATTAACTCTACTAAGATATAGGTAAGAAATTTGTACTCCTTATTGCAAATAACCATGAAGAACATTCCTAACTTCAACAGGGACACTCTTCAACTTTTGTCAGTTCATTTGGAAGTCCAAGTAATGGTATGATTTTTCTCTGCAAAAAATGAAATGCAGCAATTTCAAGGAGCTAATTTTTTCAGAGTCAATGAAATGCTTCAGAAATGTCAGCCCAAAGAAAACAAATAAACAAAAACAGCAATAAAAATTAATCAACTGACTCAAAAAAATTATTAGCAACCACTTTTATTGTCCAAAGGGGTAAAGCATAGCTCCCTTGATTGAGTGTTTCGGCCAGCACTGGAGGTAGAAGTCATAGTCATTAGGCCAGACAGCAACAATATTAACAGATAACTCATATTTATGTCAATTCACTCTGTGCCTCAAGAAGAGTCTAATATGATTCTCCTCTCTGCAATTCAGCATTGACATCAGCACTCCAATGGACGGCTTCCAAAGGGCACATAAACCACCTCACTTCTGGAAAAAAAAGTGTCTCCAGCAATTTTGCTAGCACAAAACAAATGCAAAATCCTTTCCCACTGTCCATTAGCAGAGGTTTTCTGGAGGAGCTGCAGGAAGTGCACATTCACAGGGCCCACAGAATGGCCTTAGAGGTCACTGTCTTGGCTACTGAAAAACAGCAACAAGCCAGAGGCCAAACTCTGCTCAAGTGTCAGTGGATAAAGTGCTCTCATTTTTTTTATGGCAGTGCGTATTGGAGTAGAATTGAAGGAGATGTCGGATCAAAGGATTCAGCCTGAAACAAATTCAAAACTACACAAGCAAAAACAACAATCCAAATCTTGTCTGAAAATAGCAATTCAAAGCTTGTCTGAATGAAAATCACTTTTATCTCAGATATTTGACTGGATTTAAACAGGTAAGTTTAGGCAGAATTTGCATTTAAGGTCTGTAGTGCTAATCTGGAAGCAGGGAATGTTTCTAGGTTAATGGGGGCACATACAATACTTAGTATAAAAAATACCTATACAAGCAATTATGAGAAATACTACAGGTCCATTACTTCCTGATGGAGATGTTAATATTAGCCATTAAGCAACACATTGATTTCATGTTAGCAGAGAGTTCCCATTTGCAGTATCGCTGTAGGATTTTGGAACAATTGCTAAGAGATAGCACAGCACAGAAAGATTATTATAGGGTTCTTTTAACACAGACTTCTGTCAGAAATGGCGTTTGAGACATGTTGCATGTATTTCTTTACATTGATTTAATCTTTCTGCTGATCCTATGTTAATTCCAAGATGTCATGCATATAAACCATACATTTGAAAGGAGCTCTCTTGTTTGTGATTGCTGTGAACAGACTCAAGAAGGACATTACAAATATATATTAACTGGTGCCTGTGTTGTTCTCTTAGTAGTCAATTTTTAAAGCACTGTGTTATTGAGCTATAAATTCTCCCATAACAGAAATTGTGGGTTCTCAAGTTTTCCTGTGGGATGCTTTTAGCTTTTGCCTGATTAAGTCAATAAATAAGGTAATAGTCAAATAAAGTAAGTAGTATTTAAGAGAAGGATGTGTTTGAATGGAGGCATTTTACTAAAGACTCCTCACTGAACTGCAAAGAACTGCGAAATGTTACAGTCTTCATTCACTCTTGCATATACCAGTGTAATCTGCCAGCCTGACAATCTCCAGCTGCAGCCTGTTCCCCTTCTCCTGCTTCAGCACCTGACCCAAAACACCAGGAGTTTCTCTGCAGAGTAACAAAATAAGTGCTTTGGAAGGAGACATCTGGATTTTGGGCAATCAGTATTTACCTGGCTGTCATCCCAAGTGGTCCTGCAGGTGATTAAGAAGGACCCACAGCTGGTGACCACCCACACATTCCAGCACTCTCAATAGCCACAGAAGAGCGGGTCTGATGCTCTAAATCAGCCTTTGACATATTGCATCCCAAGGCATCTCTTTTGTGTATTTGCAGGATCTTTGTATATAAAAAGACACAAAAATCAGATGCTGCCATAGACTGGGAAAATATTCACACTGCATCTCTTCTGGGATCCCCTTTTGTTCACATCCAACTGTTCACACTTGTATGGGCTTACAGACTCCTGCTTTACCTTGGGAGAGACCAGTACATCTTCCCCTGTTCCCTCACTCCACTGAGCTCTGTGATGAGCATTTGGCTCCAGGAACAGGGTAAGCCTGAGTCAGGGCTGCTGTAGTGTGAGTTTTGCACTGCTGCTCAGACTGCGCAGATCATCCCGTGAGTCGTGAGGCTATCACCGCTGTGATTCTCTGGTGTCTGAAAAGGACTGAGACCTCACTGGTTTCTCTGATTTGCTTGGCATGAAAGGAGGTTATATGAGAAAGTCAAACATTTCTTCTTTTTTTCTTTTCTAATATCAAGCGTTTCTATTTTATATTTTTTTGGAATTTATTTCAAATGATTCCAAACTGATACAATCCAAAGTCATGCCAACTGCAAATGAAACTTCTACTACAAATAAAATAAAATAGTCTCATCAGACCTCAGAGCATTTTTACTTTTTTGCAATTTACCGATTTTTCACATAAAAGCTTCTATTCACACATTACATGTTTATTGATTTTTGTAGCTAACAAGCCCAAATACCACAATAGCACAGATCTGATTCAGCTTTCCAAGGTAAAAAATATAATTTACATCAAAAATTTATAAATCAAACCTATACTTTTTCAGAATATGTATTCTAACCTTTTAAACCTTTAAGTCAATTCATTTTTTTGGTTCCAAAAGGATTAATTCCACTCAATAATAAATGCTTAGAAATGCATCTGTGGTATCGGTTCTAAGCCTGATCAATATGTGACCTGGATGTTCACCTTGTGACATGCAATCAAAAGTTGATGCCAGGAGCCAGATTATGAACCCAGGCACTGTGGAGCAAGGCTGAAATCAACACGAAGGACCTCCTGAGTGACTGGGGTTAGAATCTCTCACTCACTTTACTTTAGGGTTTTTTTCCACCATGTTCACTGTTTCCATTTAGCACTTGATTGGCATTTGCTGAAATAGATCAGCAGAGACAGGTGAGATTTCTGAGACAAAGTGAGAGACAAGTTAAAGTAAGAATGAGCATTGATAACCTTTCAAATTCCCACACTGAATATATTTTAAGACACTAATATATATCCTCCAAAGAAGTATGAGGTTTAAGCAAATTAGGTATTACAGGTCTGAGATATAAAATAGTATCTATATGTCAATATTATTATTGTTCAAACTGAAAATTCTGCAACAGGCTTACTTGACAAATGACTCAACTATGTTAAAACATGAGTACAAATACTCACGATCTACTAATTTTCACAAGTCTATTATGTGTGTGCCAGGTTATTTGACCTCAGAGGAATCTGTCCCGAAGTACACATTTCATCCTTACCCTCTGCATTAAAGAAGTGCTCTAGCACTAGTCATGAGCAGAGTTTCAGCATGCATGGTGCATTGCTGTAAAGAGAGTATGAAACTGACTGAATATCAAAGAGACACAATTCATTGAGAAATGACATAGCAAATGAGATGATATAAACCTCGTCTGACCTCCATGTCAGTCATCTGTCTAAGTTAAAGCCCCTTTCAGGCAGATGAAATTCCCCTTTGGATGCTTCAAAGGTTCCTTCCCATGCTTATAAAAACGTAAACATGTGCATGTGTCTGAGTGTTTCCTCTGCAATATCTGCACATTCTTCCTCCCTAACTTAATACTTAGCTTTCTAGATCAGCAGATAAGGGCCCGGAAGGTCAATGTATTGGGCTATTTATTTATAGGATTAGCAATTCTGCAAAGTCATCTTAAGAAATGCAGAGAAAAGCTTCTATTTTACTTGGCTTGATGCCTTGCTGGTCACAAAAAGAAAAAAGAACTGACCCTTTCATTTAAAGACTTTTATTTTTTGCCTCTTAAATCAATTCTATTGCCCCTGAGCCCTACACATTTAATTCTAACATCTCTTCTTGAATTTACTTCTAATTCCTCAAAGCCAGCACTGCCTAAACAATCAATCTCTTTCTATCTCCATGTCTGAAAACAATATAAACACATTGTCTAAAGTATGTTACTCTTGTATGTGCAGACAAAACTCTTTGGAGTTTGTCAGCCTGTTCGCTGTAAATCCCAAGGCTTTAAGATTACCATGCAGGATTAGGGCACTTTTAATCCAACAACAAATCCAATCAGGTTGTGAGTTGTTGTAGCGTATGGCTTTGAACAGTAGCAATATTAATATACACAGATCAGGACTGAACTTCTAGAGAGTGAAAAGTGTAAATTGTGGATAAGCAACAAAGAAAATGAAGCAGTTTATGAGGTATGCTTGGACAGAGGTTCTGGCTGTCTAGCTCAAGATGAGATGTATCACCTCCCAGAGATGCCCATCTCTCTCAGCATTTTGAAAGCTCATATTCCTTGTCCAGGTTAGCTGCCTGTTTTTAGACAGCTAAATTTAGCTGGCATGATCCCCCCCTTTACAAAGGGTAATGTTTTATATAACATGGAAACAGGAGGGATTGATCATGGGTTCATCCACATTTAGAAACTGACTAAACACACCACTTTAGGTGCAGTAACAGTTGGCATGTGTGCAGAGGAGGAAGAAGATGAATAAAATGCTATCATCTGATATGTAACTGTTTTCTTCAAGGACAGTTTTTAAAATCTGGATGAGGTAATGAATAGTCCTGGAGTTTATATAAGAAACCAGAGCTTTCTTAATTGAGCCATCGATCCATCCACCAGACTCCTCAAGTAAGGTCTGTTAGTCCACAGGCTGGTGAGGCTGGAGGTGACTGGAATTTACCCGCTATGATGCAAAAATTTGGGATATAAAAGGTCATGCTTCACTGCCTCAGCTGTAGGGTTAAGAAGAACACAAAGCATTGAAGATTACCATCAAATATGCTTATTTCAGAATTCACCATAAACAATTGTTAGAGACAGGATGTTGTCCTTGCACAGGTCATGAAATATTCCTACAGTAAATGCTCCAAAGTGAAAATAAATGCTGACCTTCACAGCAGCATTTTTCATCTTGACAGTGTTTAAACATGGCAGTCTAAATTTGCTCTACTTAAAATCAATGACAAAAGTCTTGCTGTTGGAGCAGAATGGGAACCATCACCTAATACATCTCACAAATACTCTGCAAAGTAAGTTGAAGCTGTTTTCCATTTCTGGATAAATGTCCTGCACAGGAAATCAAAGCAAAAAATGGAAGTTCATAACTAGGACTTCACCTCCACAATACAAGGAAGAAAACACGAATTTAAGCTATGGAAGCTTTACAGATAGAAGCAGCCATTGAATTCCAGCCTTCATTGCATAGATATGATCCACATGGAGGAAGCACCATAAGACATGACAAAAGACCCATAACTTCAGTTTCTGTACTGACAGTTTACTCTTGTGTCGTGTTATGCACCTAGCAACTGATGATATAATGAAAAAATGCCCATAGAAAAATTCCGCAAGAAGGCAATATATTTGCACTAGCTACTGCAGCAGTTTAAGATACCTGTTTTGTCACTTCTGGAAGGTAACCTGTCTACTTTAAGTCACACTTCCTCCATTTTCTGCAGCTCCGAAGGACTGAACAGTCTGAAGCAACCATGGAGCAGGTTTTGATTCACCTAGATTCTTCACATCACTCATGTCTTCATCTAATTCTTCTGTTTCTCTTTCATATGGAAATGCACACCAAGGACAAAACAAAAGCAAGCAAGTTAACTGACAAGTTCACTTGATATAAGAATGCAACTTTCTGGTCTTCACTCCTCAGGAAATGCAACTTGCATTGCATTTATTATCACAGTGTGACAGTCCCACTACTTATGTCCATATTTAAAGCATGCTTGGTGGAAATTTGCAAGTAAAGGATTACTCTTTCAGTTCAATGGAATACCTTTTAGAAGAAAAGAGAATTGTTTCTCTTGAAAGTTACATGCATTTTCTAAGTTAAGAAATAATTTTTTAAGCAAATTACATTTTAGTGTAACTTTATTATAATTCATTGTGTTATTTCTTGTAAGGTATTTATTTAATACTTTAAACCCTTCACATCTTAACATGCTTAAAATATTGACAAGCTCCATGACCTAGTTCTATTTTCAAGATGTAATTCTAAAACAGGAATTAGAATAGAAAATTTCATCATGTTTCAAAGCAATTGAAAATAGGTATTATAAGAAGTGGAACCAGATAAGCATGGTAAGAAGCAGGTGATACGTATAAGTACCTGAAATCAAGGAGGTGAAACATTAGCCCAGTAACCTGAAAGGTTCCTCAGAAACAGTACCACATAACTTCAAAGTTTCTAGTCCCCAGAAAGGACATGCAGCTGGAAAAAATACATAACACCTCCTAGTTCAAGCTTTCTGGACTTGCAGCAACTGGAAGTCTGCTCCTGAATATTACAGGTGATCTTAAACAAACCACTTCTTTAGAAACAACCTTGCCTGAAATGCTGAAAATTAATTAGCAGGTATGAGATTCTGAATACAGGGATTTAGGGCTTTCCTTAAGAATTTATGGAAATAATAAGTCCAAGCACTCCTATGTTCACAAGGAAAACAGGTGCCCACTAATGAAGGAAAAAGCATAAGATAGCTAGGGTGGGCATCAAGACTGACATTTTCTGTAAAGATGTTGTCAATTAGCATTGTAAGTGTCTAAGCACCTTTTATGAGTAGCACAGATCTCATCTCCATTCCTTAAACATAGCTGCCCAGCACCATTTGAGACATGTATGGGTATCTAAGGCATTCCCACAGGTTTGCCAGGTGTCTGAAAGGATACACAGGAGATGGAAGCCCTAATAAACCAAGCAGAGCCTGTCCCCTACTTTGTTTATTATGACAATGGGCACACTACTCCATGTAGTATTAACGAATGCTACTAAACACCACAGCGCTACTAAATTTTCTTCCACAGCTCATATCCAAGATGCCTGTTTAGACTGAGCTCCAGATGACTCCAGTTCTCAGTGTGTATCTAGGACTGATTTTGGAGGGTGTTTTTTTTTTTGGCCCAGGTTAGAAGTGCTGGAGAGGGAAGCTGCTCTGGAGCCAAACTGATGTGTGGCTGAGAGGTGCATCTCAGGGTATGGAGTGGTTTTTCCAGAGGCAGGGAAGTTCCCCTGCAGTGCAGAGGCTCACTGGAAGCCAGCAACTCCTGTGATCATTGCTGCTGAGATCTACGTGTTGCCAGAGCGATGGTGGCCACCCCCAAGCTGAATAAAAGCAGCCTCAGGAGCATGACGCACCAGGGTGGGCAGAGAGGGTGTTCAGGGAAGGTGTAGGTCCCTCATCAGCTCAAGATATTAGCTCTGTTGGTGGCCGTCACCTTCCCAGGAACTTGGACATGGTATCCACCCTGTGTTACATTACCAGGAACGATCTAACAATCCAGACAGAGCTCCCACAGGAACATGTAGCCACCCATGTCTCAGGCTGCAGGAAGTGCCACGGTCTTTCTCTGATATCAGATGGCAGTAGGGACGGCAGCTGTGCCAGATGTGACCAGGCCGGATGACAGAGCTGGAAGCGAGAGTAGAAAGGTTAAGAAGCATCAGGGAGTCTGAGAAGGAGATAGACTGCTGGAACCAGGCTCTGGCCTCACTGCAACAGCCAGTAATAAAAACCCAAGATCCAGGGGGTCCTGAATCCTCACCTGCCAGACTGAAGGCAGTAGATCAAGGACACATTTGAGGTGGCTTTCAGGGGGATGAAGTGATTGAGAGTTCCCCTGAGGAGAAGAACTTGGATGAATGAAAGGTTGGCTATGAGGCAGCAGTGTGAAGTTGCAGCCCAGAAAGTCAATTGTATCTTGGGTTGCATTCAGACGAGCGTGGCCAGCAGGTCAAGGTAAGTGATCTGTCCCCCTGCTCTGCTCCAGTGAGACCTCAGCTGGAGTGCTGCATCCAGCTCTGGAGTCCTCAGTACAGGAAAGATGTGGACTTGTTGGAGAAGATTCAGAGAAGGGCCACAGAAATGATGAGAGGGCTAGAGCACCTCTCGTATGAGGAAAGGTTGAGAGGGTTGGAGTTGTTCAACATGGAAAAGAGAAGATTCTGGGGGACCTTGTTGTAGCCTTTCGGTATTGAAAAGGGGCTTAAAAGGAAGATGGGGAGAGACTTTTTAGCCAGTTCTGTTGTGATAGGATGAGGGATGACGGTTTCACACTAGAAGAGGGGAGATTCAAGCTGGTTGTGAGGAAGAAATTCTTCCCCATGAGGGTGGTAAAACACTGGAACAGATTGCCCAGAGAGGTGGTGGATGCATCACCCCTGGAGACATACAAGGCCAGGCTAGATGTGGTTCTGAGCAGCCTGACCTAGTTGAAGATGTCACTGCTCATTGTAGGAGATTTGGAACTAGATGGTCTTCAAAGGGTTATCATTCAACACGAGCTATTTTCTGATTCTATAATTTTCTGCTATAGATATGCCCTTGAGTCAAACTTTGGTCTATACCAGTCCCACATGTTCGTAGTTTTACTCCCTACTCAAATGCACACACTTACTTTGGAGTTTCTGGCAAGTACTGCGGGTGAATAAATCTATCTTCTCTCTTTATACATGCTGTGTTGTTTATGAAAATAAAATTGAAAAGCTGTCATAGCTTGCTGAAGGAGCATGCCAATAGCTGGCTCATATTCAGGAAAACTCACTTCCTGGTATTCAACTGAAAAAAAAAAAAAAAGGAAAACCACTGCATTTCAAATGTACTCTATTTTAGAATTTCGTAAACATCCTCAAATTCCATAGCAGTCATTAAATTTGCTTTCCTTACTCAGTATATTCTGTTCTACAATAAATTCATTCGGTATTTATTCCATATCCGGACCAAGTGACTTCCACTGTGCAGCTGAGCTTTATTTATCCATAATCTAGAAATGCTTTTTCATCCAGAAGATAATACATTAAACATGCATATTTTAAACACTGAGGAATATTCACTGATTTCAGTAGGATTCTTTATATGCTTAAAATTATGTATGTGCTGAAACATTTTGTTGAAAATAGGATAAAATCTCCTCTTCCAGCATGCTTTTGCCTGTGCACCATCATTCCGTATTTCACCATGGGCCACACTTTATTTCCACTCACACTTCAGATCATTTCATCTCCAGCCTGAACTATATAAAAACCTTCTACCATCTCCTTTGAGAAAATGTGACTGCTATTTCTTAGTGTTCTTAAGCATTATTAAATATTATTTAGGCCAGGAAACTGATTTAAAAGAAACAATTCTTTACTTTTTTTCTGTATTAGCCTCCTATTAATTCTATATATCATTGATAAATGCAACTCTTCTAGCATGAATAAATAAACAACATTTTCTCAGTCTCTTATTCTTGAGCAACAACCTTTCCTTTTGAATGACACAGCCACAGCTACTTATCTGTTGTGTCACAACTTGTAGCTGTCTTAATTTGCAGCAAAGCTGTGATACACAGATAGACTCTTTCATACAAATTACTTTCTTACAAAGATCTTCTATGATTGTGACCTATTCTCTCTGAGTGTTCTTATACATATGGGAGGTTAAAAATAAACCTGAAAAATTCAGGTATTTCTGTGCACTGATGAGATCCCTTTGAGCCTTCTCTTCACTAGGCCAAACAGTACCAAATCTCTCAATCTTTCCATATAGGAGAGATATTCCACTCCATCATCTTTGTGGCTTTCCATTGTACTCTTTCCAGTATATCTATGTCTCTTTTGTACTGAGGAATCTGGAGCTGGATCCAGGAGTAGCCTCACCAGTGATGAATAAAGGAGAAGAATCACCTTCCTGAACCTCCGGGCTACTCTGCTGTCATGGTTTAAGCCCAGTCAGTCATGCAGTTCACTCACTCTCTCCCCCTCTCTTTCTCCCCCACTCCCAGAGGGATGGGAAGGAGAATCGAAAGCATACAACTCCCACAGGTTGAGATAAGAACAGCTTAGTAACTATGTATAACACAAACCACTACTGCTACCACCAATAATAATAATGATAAGAGAATAACAAGGGAAGATAATACAACTTCTCACCATCTGATACCAAGCCCAACCCAACAGCAAACCCAACCCTTCCGGGTCTCTGCCCCTCATTTTTACTTCCTGGCATGATGTGCTGCAGTATGGAATACCTCTTTGGCTAGTTTAGGTCAGGTGTCCTGTCTCTGCTTCCTCCCGGCTTCCCCTCCTCCCTGGCAGAGCATGAGATTCAGAAAGTCCTTGGTCAGACCAAAACATTACTGAGCAGTAACTGAAAACACTGGTGTTATCAGTGCGATTCCCTGACCAAAGCTCAAAAACACAGCTCTGCACCAGCCGCTAAAAAGGAGAAAAATGACTGCTGAACCCACGACAATATCCACCCCTTATTCCATACTATCCACATCATGTTCACCATCACATGTATATATATATTCATACACACACACAGAGAGGGAGAGAGGTCATCCCTTGGTGCATGGACCAATCCCTATTAAGCTGCTGAGTCCATCCAGTCCATGATACCTGACTCCATCTTTTGTAACAGCCTTTCAGAGTAGGAGAGTCTGTGTGCAGTGTTCACACTCGTGAATAACCTGGGCAATAGTGTCTATTGCTATGTCCATCCCTTGATCATGAGTCCATCCTCTTCCCTGATGGTCTGAGGTGTCATGGGCCCACCAGGCTCAACATAATTCACCGTCCCCTCCAGCAGTTTCTGCAACTTGTCTATGGGGACTCCATAGAGCTGACTTCCATCTCCTATGCTTCCAAAGCACTGGAGGGGCCCAGTGGACTATATACTCACCCATACTGTCCCACACACCCTGTCATTCATGTCTGTCCCCCCTCAGGGAAAATCTCTTGGTCAGACTAAATCGTAGTCTGACCCCAGACAAGGCCCACACCACACTAAACTCTCTGGACCAGAAGAAATGGTCATGGGTAAAACACTGTATGTGTGCCAACAGGCTGATCCCCATCACAATCAGTAGGCAGGTCTCAAGGGTACCCAAAGGCCATTCAAACCCTTCAGAGCTCTCAAATGAGGCTGCTGTACTTGTTACCAGGGCTGCTGTAGCTGCTGTGCTTGCCGGCTCTCTCACCACCAGCTGTGCTTTGTCTGAGTCCCGATCTTCCTCTTCTGCCTCGCTGGGAAGCGCTGCGCAGTCTCCTGCATCCTCCTGGGGCTTGGGCTCATGGGGCTCGGAGGGCAGCTGCCCAGGAATGCTCTCGGCCGCCTTGGGGCTGGGCTCAGTCTCTGAACCCGGCTTCTCCGCCTCCTTCTCCAGACGCTCAGTAACCACCTCATTCCCCCCCTCGACTGCCCTGACCTCCTCCACCAGCAGCCTCTTCCTCCTGGTCTTCTGGTCCCTGGAGCCGTGCCCAGACACCTTCCTCAACCTGCTGGCTACTTTGCCTAATACAGCCACCTTTGCCACAAGGGCACATTGCTGCCTCATGTTCAGCTTGGTATCTATCAGGACCACCAGGTCTTTTTCTGCTAAGCTGTTTCTTAGTTGGATGGCCCCAAACATATATTAGAGCATGACTTGTTCCTTCCCAGGTGCAGGACTTTGAATTTCTGTTTGCTGAATTTCATAAGGTTACTGTCAGCCCATCTCTCCAACCTGCTGAGGTCCCTCTGGCATATAAGCCACTCCTCCTACTTTAGTGTTGTTTGCAAACCTGCTAAAAATATACTGTGCACTATCATTCAGATCATTAATGAAATAGTTAAACAGAACTGGACTCAGTATTGACCCCTGGGGTAGAGTGCTAGTATTGGCCTCCAACTAGATTTTGTTCATAGATCACCATCACCAACCTCTGGACCTGGCCATCCAGTCAGTTTTCAGTCTACCTTATTGTCTGCTCTCATCCAGCCTATACATCAACGTCTTTTCTGTCAGGATCTTAGTATGTTTGGCAGATGAAATTATGGGACTGAAGAAAGTGGCAAAGAAATATTTTGTGCATAAAGAGCTGGTCCCATACCTCATCTGGCGAGAATGGAGTATCACCCCACTCTGTTAGTATCAGTAGAATTATTCCTGAATTGAGTGGAGAAAAATCAGGTTTTCAGAACTGAAGAGTTACTTCTTTGGATATTTGAGTATGATGTAGGTCCTGATGAAAAAAACCAAAACAAAACAAAACAAAAAACCAAAAACATACAAACAAAAAAATTAAACACACACTCAGAAAAAACCCTTTATCTTGACTCTTTCATTCATTTTATTTTATTATGTGGAATCTCAGATTCATGATTGTTTACTTGCATTTGATTAAATACTACCTCATCCCATCTGAGAGCTCCATAGTCAAGAAAATACTCCAAATTAGTTACTAAAAGATCAACCATCATCTCTGCACTATAAGCTTATCAGGGAAAATTCACACCTGATCTTGTTGATCCAAACTTGTGAAAATTCACACAGTGTTATGCACATTCATAACTGTTATCCCAAGAAATTAGCACTGGAATGTCATTTTTGCAATCCGTTCTTGCCAATATTTTAATTAAAAAAAAAAAAAAAGGACATCTTTTCTTTATCAGAAAAGCAAAATTTTGATCTAAATTATAAGCTTTTTTTTTTTTTCCTTCACTGTATGAACTCTTTACTTGGAGTAACAGAACTGTCTCTGCTCTCCTGCTTATTTGATGATTTTCTAATTATTTTTTCCTAAAACTCTTGTAGCACTGTCGTGGTTTAAGACCCTCATGCAGCTCGTTCACTCACTCCCCCCCTTTCTTCCCCTCACTCCCAGAGGGATGGGAAGGACAATCGAAAGAATGCAACTCCCACAGGTTGAGATAAGAACAGTTCAGTAACTAAGGTATAACACAAATCACTACTGAGACCAACAATAATAATAATGACAAGACAAATACAAGGGAAGAATACAATCATTCATCACCTATACCCAGCCCGACCAAGCAGTGCACCCTCCGCCCCTGGTCTCTGCCCTCCATTTTTCCATCCTCGGCGTGACGTGCTGTGATATGGAATACCTCTTTGGTCAGTTTGGGTCGGGTGTCCTCTCTCTGCTTCCTCCTAGCTTCTCCTCCTCCCTGGCAGAGCATGAGACTCAGAAAGTCCATGGTCAGACCAAAACATTACCAAGCAGTAACTGAAAACACTGGTGTCATCAGCACAGTTCCCAGGCCCAAAATCAAAAACACAGTTCTGCACCAGCTACGAAGAAGGAGAAAAATGACTGCTGCTGCTGAACCCATGACAAGCATAATTCTCTTTCACCCCCCCCAACATTTTTTTCTCAGGGGTTCAGACCAGCAGCAATTTGAATCAAAATCTTCAGTCATTATTTTAAGCATTAAACAAATTTGCTCAGCTCTTATACACGACTGCCATTCAAGCATCCTGAAGCAGTTAGAAATTGTATCATCTCAGTTTAATTTACAGGAAAATAAAGGCACAAAACAAGGAAGTATCTGGACTCACACTAATCAGTAGGTCTGTGGCAAAACCAGCGATGGCACTGAGGTCTGCCATATTTTATTGTACAGTTATTTTCACTAAGCCTTTCATATTTTTAATTTCTAAGGAATAGTAAATGGCTCCTAAGGACTTCAACTGTGTTATTACAACCCTATTTAGCTGTGCTTGTCTCTGGAGAGAACTTTTTGGTTTTCTGTGCAATTTTCCATAGCTTGTATGAGGACTGCAAATAATTCAGAGGGGTATTTTTGGGGATCAATTTCAGTTTTTCAGAGAAAGGACAATACTTATGAGAGGTGTTACCTAAAAAATCCTGGCAAGTTAGTGGAAATGTATGCTACTCAATGTTAAGGCACCTTAGGAGGCTTTCAAAGACACCCAGCATTATGGAAGGACATGCAAAACACCAACCAGCACATAGCTGGCAGATGTGGCACAAAACAATACCTGCAGAAAGACTTATTCTGGAACAACGGACAGGGACAGATTGAACACCTTAGGGCATCCTAAATTGTGTTTAGATATCTATACCACAGCTGCAGGCACTAGTTATCTAAATCTCTCTAGGTTTGGCTGACTGCACTGACTCCACTGACTACAGCACAGCTAAGATACATATATACACTTCTGCATAAGTAGCAAAATTCAGGTGCTAAACTTCAGACTGTTTAAATTCGGTTTAAATTTCAAACTGAATCATACCCCTAAGGTCCATGAGAGTTGCCCCCCTGTACTTGCATCTCACATCTAGGGAAGAAGATGCAGCCTCTCAATTTCTTTCACTTAACATGCCAAGTGTATTTGGAACAGGTCTGAATGTGCCTTCTCTGGGTAAATGTGCTTCTTTGGTAAATTATTATGAAACTAGTTCAACTTTGTGCATGTTTCTGGTGGTCTGATATATAGTTTTTCTTCATTAAGCATCATAGCTTTTCTTCTATTTATAATTGCTGAATTTGTGGTCCAGATGTTCCTAACAGCTGTCAGAAGAGTTTGCCATCTGAACAAACAGAAAAACAGGCTAGAGGGGGAAAAGTTCATCTGCCTATATAAGGACACATGCAATATAAGCATTCACATCTGAGCTAATCCCTTCTTTTTCTAGTCCAGCAAAAAACAGTTCACAGAGATCTCCTTGGCAGCCAGATCTAACGTTGCAGTTGGTCTTGCTTTGGCCAGAGGGGTCCTCTAGATGACATCCAGGCATCAGCTCCAACCTAATTTTTTCTCAATTTTTCTGGCTTTTCTCATGAATATGCATTTAATGGCCTGTGACTCATCTGAGCTGTTTTGGACATCTAGGTTAGAATGAAAGAGATTAAAAGCACTTGCTTTCCTCCATTGGTTATAAAAGAAGTCTAGAAAATCAACTTAGATGTAGATATTTAAACTGAAAATGCCTTCATTATATTAACAGACTCCTAAAAGCATTGTCTGGAGCAGTGGATGGAGAGACAGTATTCTAAGTCTGATCCTATGTTTAAGACTGGTACAATTTGAAAGATTCTGGTCTCTATATTTCAATAATGTTACCTAAAGAAAAAAGCAAAAGTTAATTATTTTGTAATGCCATTCTCAGCTATGGCTTAACTTAGAAATATTGAGACTAAAAGTAGTGGTGAAGCTGATTAAATGGCTCTATATTTCCTGGCACACTCTTGTATTTCAATCTACCAAATGCTATGGCATCAGCTGACTATTTAAAGAAGCTTGCTATTGTGAGAGATAGATGACATTTGTACTACAGAACTAATCAGTAGTATTGCCTTAACTGGCCCAATATGACCACAGCCATGATATTAATAATTGATTTAATAAAATTAAATAAAACCTCTGATTTTAAATAAAAAAAAAATCTGATTTAATAAAAAAAAATTGAGTAAATACACCCAAATTACTTTTGAGGACTGTCTATGGATATAACTCCTCAGCATACACAGGAATCTCATGGGACAATATTAAGGGTACTGGGCAATCAATTTCCAGTGCCCAGCTCCTGGCATTGTTGAGTTGAACACTCTAGATATAGATGTAAATTACCCCAAAGATTCTTGCATGAATTATCATTGCAGCTGTAGATGATCTCCCTGATTTTTTAGAAAAAAAAAAAAATTAATAAGTTTGGTGTGCACTTTGAGCCAAATCCTTCAGCAATTTCAATGAAACTTTCAGTTGTACAGAGAAGTAGTCAGGGGCACGGAATTTGTACCAGGAAGTTCATTTCCTCAAGATTTTCAAATGATAAATACTTATTTACATTGTCATAAAATGCTTTTTCTGCTAGGAGAATAATTTCTTCACAATATCTTTTGCTGAAACAGCCTTAAAATTGGGAGGTCTTGGGTATGCACTCTAAATGAAAATTGCCTTGTTTGAACACCCTTTTTCTAATCTGGCTGTCTTAAAAAGTTAATTTCAAAAGATAGAACTAAATTAAAGATAAACTTTCAATTGCATTTTATGTGATTAGACTCAGTGAAAGCAGATTCCAAAATGGTACAGTGTCTCTACTGCTAATTATACTTTGCTCACAAATACGAATTTAATTGTCCATATCAAATGACTTTGTCATGTTTAATTAGGAAAAATATAGTAAAATGTAAAACAGCACCACTAATTTATTATACGAACTGAGATATGAACTGAGTTTTCTTGAATATAAAAAATGCTATATCTGGACCAACTGCGAAACATGCACATCTGCTAAAGCCAACAGTGTCATTTTGTAGACATTCATAATGTTACTTCTCACTGAAGATCAGAGTATTTGAGCATGTGGTGGTCAGCTAGAAATAAACAGGGCAAATCAAGAACTACACTTGTGTTATAAGAAGATATTAAAAGAAACTCAAACAGTTGCAGTGCAGATAAAGGTATATGTCTGACTGTGTGCATGGTTCTGTAAGTCAGGAGCTGATCTTAAGAAAAGACAAGACAATCAGGACTTCTTTTATGATTAGGAATTGCACAGTCTACAGTTTCTGGCTCCCAGCCTCTTGCTTCCTATAGCAATGAAGATGGATTCTATATGTAGATCTGAATGAAAATAATATAGTACATTCTAGAGAAAGCAGAAGCTTGAAGGCTGCTTGGTCCTTTCCATTCAGGGGCAGCTGAAATAAAGCCTCCAGGGACTCTGTTGTCAGAGGCAGCTGACCAGATCAGAGCTTCCTCAGTCCCAGACCCTTGTGGTTCACCTTACCTGGTCCTTATCTGGCAGCTGCAAGGCACACTTAAGTTTCTCAGAGGGTTCTTGTGCATTACCCAATGAACCTGGACAGAGTCACCACAAGATCCAGAAGTTTCCAAAGCAGAAGTCAAAGGCTGCTACACAAGATGCTACATCTGCTGGCTGCCACCTTAGTTACCTGTGCTCATGAACCTCAAGCAGGTTCATATGTTTTAGTCATGACTCTTTAATCAAGCAGCCCAGCAGACGGGAGTAGAACATGGGATTCCCCAGTTATGCCTTATGACTTTGTTAAAAAACGAATTTTTCTCTTGCTTATTCTCTATCGCCATAAATTCTGGAGATTTGTCTTCACAGTCTCGATTGTAAGAAAGTAGGGTGTTCCTGCATATAAGTATAGTTAATGTCAACAGCTAGCTGGTTTGGATGCCCCTACTAGAAAAAAGAGTAGCTGAAAATGAAGAACTTCAGATCAAGGAGCTCAGATGTCTTCCATCCTTGTTGAAAAAAATAAGCATCACAGTTCTTATGAAAAATGCAGTTTCCTCTCTGTTTAAATGGAAAATGAGTTAGTTGTCCATATCCAAAAGTAGAATTCAGGTGGTGAACTTAACTTTTGTACAGGTATCTACATCTAAGAGAGGAGGACTTCAAAAACACTACTGTCACCAATATTATTTCCCCATTTCCCATGTGCATACTACATTACAGGGAAGGAAAAGTCTGAACATAGAAGGACTCAAAGAGAAACCAAGTGTTGTAACAGAAACAATAGTCTGGGAAAAAGAAATATTTGGAGCAGCTCATTGAATAGAACGGTGCAGTTGCTTAGGATTTCCTGAACAAGCATAGCATAGTTATCTTGACAAGCTATGATGACAGTCTGGACAGAAGTTCTGCCAAGGAAAAGTCTATATCATATAACATATCTGGATGTAGCCAGAGTTTATAGAAGAAGGAGCAGCAAAAGCAACACCCACCAAATTGGTTTCAGCAAATAGAAATAAAACAATCTTTAAATCATGGCCAAAAAGAAAGTAAGACTGAGGTCTCAGTGTTTAATTGCCCTATTTTCAGTGGCTACAGGTCTGTTTAGGACTTATAAATATGAAGCAGATACCACATCCATCTTATTTCTTAAATCACTAAATCACAGACTACCAGACCCTGGGCAAATTCAACAGAGAAAATACATTCCATATTCACTCTTTTTTATTTGCTCTTTCTAAGCATTTATTATTTACCCACTGTCCTGGGTTCAACAGTAGCAGTCATTTTTCTCCTTAGTAGCTGGTGCAGTGCTGTGTTTTTGACTTTCAGCTTAGGAACAGCGCTGGTAACACCGATGTTTTTAGTTGTTGCTGAGTAATGTTTACTCTGACCAAGGACTTTCTGAGTCCCATGCTCTGCCAGGAAGGAGGGCAAGCTGGGAGGAAGCAGAGACAGGACAGCTGATGCAAACTAACCAAAGAGGCATTCCATACCACAGCATGTCAAGTCCAGCATATAAACCAGGGGCAATTACCCGGAAGGGCTAGATCACTGCTCGGGTCAGGTTGGGTATTGGTTGGCAGGTGGTGAGCAGTTGTATTCTCTTCCCTGGTTATTCTCCTTATCATTGTTATAATTGGTGGCAGCAGCAGTGGTTTGTGTTATACCTTAGTTACTAAACTGTTCTTATCTCAATCTGTGGGAGATATATTCTTTCACTTCTCTTTCCCATCCCTCTGGGAGTGGGGGGAGGAAAGGGGGAGTGAGCAAGCATCTCTGTGGTTCTGGATTGCCATCTGGGCTTAAACCAAGGCACCCATATTAGAGACAAGATTTATTTGTACTGCATGTGGATTTGCACAGACCAGGAACCTTTCAAGGTTCCTGGTCTGGATGTGGCCACAGCTTTTGAAAAGCCAAGAGTTAGAAGCATTTGCCATATGTGTGCAAAAGAACAGTCCCCACTTAACTTACTAGGTGTAGCTATGGCTGACAGGTATTTGGCTTAGACCAGAATGGTATTTGTATATTTTAAACTTCTTCAAATTCACAGAATCATGAAAAATAGGAATGAAATAAAGTGTTATATGTTACCTATTTTATACTGTTTCCAAGGCAAGATCAGCATCACCTAAATCACTCCACAGATGAATATGGAACCTGTCATTATTACAGTATAGCATAATATGATGGCATTTCTGCAATCTATTCATCATAGGCTTTTGATGCAGGAAGAATTACACCTGGAAGAAATTCTGCAGTGATGCTTAACTGCCTCTTAATTGCTTCTTTCAGTGCATTCACCTGTAGGGAATTTCTTCAAAGTCATCCTCTCTGGAGAGTCAGCAATTGCAGGGATTTTTACAATTTCTTTTCAATGTGATGAAACTTTGAAAGAGTGCAAAGAGGAAGGTGATGATAACTGTTTAGACTTGGATTCAAGATCACAGCTAATGCAAAGTGAAAGTAGAAAAGAATCAGATACTTCCACCAAAAGTAAGAACATCTCTGGTTAAACTATTGTGGTTACATAGTCGGAAAAACAAGGACCTTCCAACTTTCCAGATCTGCTGAGGCTGCCTTTGCTTGCAGTAAGAAGTGGTGAGTAATCACAGCCTTGAAACCTGCTGTTTCATTCTGCTGCTTTTGAGCTCAGGATAGCAGTGATTTGCTCTCTCAGGCCCTGCAGCTCACATCCGATCTTCACCAAGCACATTTCATTACAGTTTCAGTTTTCAGAATGAAAACTGCCTTCAAAACCATAGATTTTCCTCTCCTGCAAAAGAAAAATATCTATAGCCCCCCTTTTTACTCCTGAATCAAACCCTTAAAAGAATCATATTCATTTATCATTCCAGCCTACCTAGAAAGGCAAATAGAGGGCATTGATAAAATTTATAACTTAACGATTAAATGAAAGCTATTTAGAAACCAACCATTTGGAAGGAGAAGAGATCACAGGGTTCCATTCCAAGAACATTGGCAATAATAGCTGGAATTCAGAACACTGGCTTTGTTATGCTATTTCTGAATACATAATTCAATTGACATGTTCCTATGGAAAGTTTTTGTGTTGATGAAACTGCATTTTCTAAGGCTTAGTCCTGAGCACGTGGAATTAAGTCCTTGCAGCATCTCAAAGAAAATGGCAGGTACGATTATCTCTAAATCATCTTCCCACCCACTAGCCAGACGTCAAAGATCAGCACTACTTCCAGCATTAAAACTTTTACAACATCTTTTAGCAGCTTATGCTTCCAGGTGTCTGTTCTTTTAATACATACAATGCAATGGTACCAAAGTAGCCAAAAATCCTTTGTGCAAAGCACTGTATAATACACATTCAAAAGACATTATTTTGCCTGCATCAGCAGAACTATGGCAGAATGAAATGAAAGCAAATGTAGGGTTGTAATGAGTGTATTTGCAGTTTTCCTAATGTTTAACATATCATTGACTAGTAGGTGCTACAAATATCTGCCTTTACATATAGAGCAGGACATTTCATGTCAGCTCAGCAGTTTTTCTGCGATCTTCAGTATTTTCTTCCAGCCAGAACTGGAGTCTCTGTAATCTTCTGAAGTCCTGTGTAAATGGTGCTGCAGTTCCCACTGGAATAGCTGCCCCCTTTGTCTTTCAGAAGTTCAACCTTGCTTTTCAGGAGACAAATGCTTTAGGCGGCTGGGCCAGGGGAAGAGAACATCCAGCTCCTGAGCTGCAACATGCGCCCACCAGCATCTGCTGAAGAGAGAGCATGCCATCGTGTGGTGATACAGCCTCACCACAGACGTGTAATTTTTCAGCACTATATAGATGTATCTGAAGATAATCGTTCGTCCACTGAAGGAGGATCCTCCAGATGCCACCAGTTTCCCTGCTCCCTCTAATTCACTGAAAGATGTCTCAAGTTTCTTTGTATATCTGTAGTATTGCTTCATTCAGCCAGAGCTTTTGGAGGCCACCACCAGAAAAAGCACAGTGAGGCTGAAAGATGGAGTGCCACCATGATGACATGACTTGGGCCCCTGTGATGCATGGAAGACCCCTAGAACTGCTACCACATTCTCTGAGCTTTATCAGACTCCTCAACCTCCTAAGAAGAGGGTGGTTTCTCCATGCCACAAGCCTGCCTTGTGCACCAGCATTTGAGCATCAACGGAGATGAGAGGTGGGAGCTTCATGAGAAGCTCTTGGCAAAGTGAATCATGAAGGTTCACTTTGGCTGTGGATGGGAGCTGAAGCATCCTGAGTTTATCCATTTATGGCTCAGCCTACCTGATCAGTGCTTCTCCTGTCTAAGTGGGTCCTTCCCAGACGGGCTCAGCACACCAGGGGCATTGCCAAGAGGAAGGGGCTTCAGACAGAAACTACACAGAGCTTCATAGAACTCCACAGCAATTTTAAGTGCAATAGCCAAGCAAAGCAGGGCTGTGAGGATGACCAGTGTCACAGCATATTATCAGATGGATAACTCAGTAACAACCTCCACCCTGAGATGCACAAACTCAGAGAAGCAGCCAAGCTGAAATCACCATTACCCATTGGGAAACTAGACATAAGCTCACATAATATATCATCTGATCTTATTAATGTTATTGACTTTAATAGTAGAGAATTCCCAACATCTAATTTTGTCTTTTGTCCACAGTATTCAATTATAACCCTTCTGCAGAGCTTCTTAGAAAGGTGAAAATGTGTTTCATACCTTGGAGAGCTACAAGGCAGGGAAAGGGCCACAAGGGGATATGGGTGCCACCAAAGGAGAGGTGGGAAGAATTGAAATCATAGGTTTTTCAGTAAGTTTTTGGAGGTGAAGAGATGGGGGGAAAAAAGAAAAAAAAAATAAAAAATAAGAAAAAAAAAAAAAACCTGACCAAACTTTTGAAGAAGTTGACACATTTTTAGAGGATGACTTTCACAAATGCTTTTTTGCCTGAGACATTTCCATCATCTCCAGACAGATTGTTTCAAATCTAATCCTTGAACCACCGCATTATTGATCACCAGCCAGCCACAGAGAAAGTAATTGGTTCTATTTTATTCCTCTCGAAATTTACTCTCCCCCTCTTCCATCTCAAAAACCTTCCCCTGATTTCCCTCCAGCCTGTTTCCATGTCCATCGGACCCTTCTGTTAACAGCACTCTTCACAAGAGAGGAAACCCAGAAGCTACCGTATTTTCTTCCTTCCTCTAGATGGTGCCATGGGCTTTCCTTGGATTAATTAGCACCTCCTAAAATCGGGGCTTTGGTGGAGTGGGATTCACCCAACTGCAGGTAGAAGACGACAGAGAATCAGACCTGAGGTTTGCATCTTTGGGGTGAAAGTGAGCAGAAGGGAGCACAGCTGTGGGCAGAGAGCATGAGAAGACTGTCCCCAGCTCCGAAGGCGTTTCTGGGATGGCGACTGCAACAGTCCCCACTAAGGGATGCACTTTGACATCACATTTTAACTCAGTCCACCGTCTATGGGTGACATGGGGCAACAAAAATAAATATACCTTTCCAGAAAGGGGTTTGTAAGTGTAATGGCACGCTGGCATGCAGGTTTAACAGGAAGGAACATCCTCCCCTTGTATTTTTCTTCTTTTTTTACCCCCCTGGGAAATGCATGAATTGGTTTTTGCCATTCTGAAGCCTTATCATCTGTAATGTTTCTCCTCTATTATAAGTGGGGGAATGGAAGGAAATTGCTTGTTACCCAGTGGCAATATGTAGCTATTATCTACATGGTAAAGCAATAAAATTGACCATTCCTGAACTGAACATAAATCATTTGGCGGGAGTTCAAAGCAAAAGAGCATCTTTGGCAGCCCTGCTTTCTATTCCATAGAGGAGGGAACCACTTGACTCTGGTCTAGTCCCGGCCTTGGGCAGGTCATTTACTCAAACGTATCTTATTTTACCCACATGAAAACAAGGCTCTTACTATTAATTGGTTTCATAGAAGTCTTGTGATATTTAATTAGATGGTCTTGTAAAACTTGAGAGAGCTCTAAAGAGTGGAATGAAGATATCTTCCTCTGATGGGCAAGTATTAAAGTCGAGATGTCTGGAAACTGCTATAAAGCACTGCATACAGGCCTGACACAGCTTGGTTTTAAACCCATGTTGAAAAAGCAGTAAGCATAGGAAAGAGCCACAGATTCAAGAGCTGGGAAAAAATACCTTACAAAGCCTTTAAGAATTTATTCTGTGTAAAGCACTGGAGAGTGCTTGAGAATACAAATAGATTTATGAGAAAATAGCAGAAAACACTAGCAAGCTTTTGGAGCTCTTAAGAATGACATAGTAAGAACCAGTATGTGAAAACTAAAGCTTCAACAACCTGCACTCCTAAACCTAGGCTGGGTTAGAAAAGTGCAACTTCAAAGAAAACCAATTCTCCAACCCTGAGAAATAATTCTGCTGTAGGACACAGCTGGACAAAGAGAAACTCAGGTTATCCAGTAACTACCCTCAGTGGCAAGTCAATTCTCATTCAACCAGTGCTGTGTAGAGGGAAGGCTGGTTGGAATCATTAAACCTGCACAATTGGTTGCCTCAGTAATCCATTGGGAAATCAGAAAATCAAGTTGACCCACAGCAAGATGAAAGGATTTTCCTTCCCACATTGTGACCCAGTAACGAGGGAGCAGCGCTGGTTTGCTGTCAGGAATGTTAAGTGCTGTGATTTTTGAGTGGAACTATGTTTGTAGGGAGAGTTAAGATCTCTAGCCACAAACTCTGTTCCAGCCATGTACTTAGATCATGACAGTTAAAAGGACTTATAACCTTGGAGATTCCAAAGGCCATTTTCACATCATCTAGTCTCTTTTTTTCCAAATGAGGTATTTATTTGCACAAATCCCTCAGAAATAACAATTAATTTTTTCTCCATTGGGATATGAACCCCTCAAAACCTTGGTTTCTTTATTTTTTTTGTTCTGGCAAATGCTATCCCACTCCCTCTGGCTGTATCCACAATTTGCAGTATGAGTTCAGGCTGGACAGCAAAGGCAAGAGCACACCAGCCCAGCTGCTATGCTCAAAGAAGATGCCTGCATAACTGCTTCACAAGCAATTCACCTTTTTGTGAAGCAGACACATCCTAAGCAGCATGGATGGCTCATGGTTTTGGAAGTACCTGGGACCAACCTCCTTTTGCTCAGGGCATTTTGAGTGACTAGATGACTAGTTCAGGTGCACTGCTTTGTCCCACAGAGATGTGGTGTTAGATATACCCATCCCACCCTGAGCACCCCCTGCATTTAACCACATAGAAGTTATTAAGCTCTTGATGCTGATCATCCTACCATCTCCAGCTTGGCCAAAACTCTGTCTCAAAATGTGACTTACTGTAGCCAACTCTCACATATTTTCCATAAGGAGAAAGACGCACTAAGCATGCTGTGTTATAACCAGAGCATTCATGTTTGTCACTGGTTGTCAGAAGGACAGGCTAGCAAAATATGCACCTGAATGTAGCTACTGTATTTTCTGAGGGACCATTTCTTTCTGCAGGACCTACAAAATGTGTATTGCAGCTGCCGCGGACCTCCTTAGAGACGAATGGTATCTAAAAGCATACCTCAGTGCAGCAGCACTGCCGGGAAGGAGAGTTCAAAGGCATCCAGCTCTCTCTAGAGGATACAGCTATGTTAGACCTTGCTGGGTAGATGACTAGGTACCTGGTTTAGCACCAAAGTATCACAAAGAGCTTTTTCTGCCTCAAGGCAGTAATTTGCTGAAGCACATAAGACAAATTTCCCATTGCCAGGATGAAAAGAGCACTTTCACCCCATTTTTTTGCAGAACACTACATTATGTCATCTCTAAAAAGAGCTCCATTGTATGTGTAGCCAATGGCAAACACGGATGGAAGAGAGCTGAAATGACAGCTTGTAGTGCTTGTATAAACAGACATTAACCCTGCATGTCCAGGGTTGCAGCTGAACTCTAAAGTCTGACTTATACCAGATGCCTTGAATTGCAATTGGTAGGTGACTTTCCTGTTGTGTTTTCTTAGCATGAAACTGGTGAAGTGCCTTGTCCATTTTTGTTTCCTTTATAACAAAGCTTGATGGGTCAGAAAAAAATCATGGATTTCCTTCTCCTAGACAGATGGTATGCTATGTCGTTTTTCCATTTGTATACATTGGTGAGTACATCTAATCTAGACTGCAACTTGGAGAGATACAGAGCAAAAAGCAAATTAGGTTTTACCCAGGCTAATTCTTCTCTCATTTCCTCCAATTTTACACTAGTGACATTAACACAGTTAGCTTTTGATTTACACTGGTAGAAGTGAGAGAAAAATGGGCCCTGGAAGAGTTGGCTTTAATTCAAAGCAGCTGGGCAGAAAAAAAGGTGGAGTGGGAAAATCCTGTTTTCCATGAAAATAAGAGTTCACAGAGTCATTAGCTGTCCCTAAAGATACTTGTTTTAATGCCTTGCTTTAAAAGTGTGGTTTGTAATTCTTGCTGAATCTAAAACTCACCATGAGTCAATGGCTTTCTTAAATAAATTAGTAAAAAGCCCAGGGTGGGCTGGAAGATGCTCACATTTAATTATTCACACATTTTTATTCTTACCCACATTTCAGAACCCATCCTGGATTACCAAACAGGGGTATTGGTTTATTGTTAAACTACTGGACTACACAAACTAATGTAGCACATAAAATTTAACAATATTTAACAATTAAAATTATGGATGCTATTTCATATAAGCTAAGAAATGGTTTCTCACATGTTCTGTCAAAGTTGCAGCCTTCACAATCTGGCAACGTGCTGAAAATTGCTGTTAGTTCTTAATAAGACCAGGGGAACTGAGTAAATTGCAGTGTTGATTAACATGCATTAAGTAGGGGGACAATAATTCTTTTGCAATAGAAGCTGTGATTTAGCAGATAAGAGTACAATCAAGTAGGTGTATGGGTCTGTTTCAATCTGCACATCAGTTTTATATCCTCATCTTTCATGGCCACTTTGGATGCTCCTTGGACTGTGAAACTGTATTAATTTAGATGCCTGCATATAGGTTTCAGTGCCTGCCTTTAAGCTCTGGATTTTGATATTTTCTAATATTTTTCTAATCTGCTTGGCATCATTTCACTGCAGAAGTGGTTTCCATGCTTGGATTTCTGGGTATTCAGGTGGCTTTCTGGAGGCTGCCGTGATGCACAGCACAGAGCAACAGTTTTTTATTCCCCCTGGGCTGTGGATAATAAACATTCATGCATCCAAGAGCAGACTTTTCTCTTGAGTGGCTGATATTCTGCAAACTGGTCAGGAGCCATCTATACACAGGACACAGTGCATTTCCATGTGTGGCACCTCTGGAAGATTTGCTATTGAGATGTGGTGGCCAGGGAACTGCTGAAGAAGGATGGCAGACAACAACATAGGCAGTAAGTGCTGATGCAGCAGGCACACAAATGCAAAATGTGAAAAAGCTCTCAGGGGTTGCATAGGCATTGGTGGTACCATCACTGGGGACCAGCTGAGATCAGCAGCAAGTGGAAGGAACCGTGTTGGTGTATGCTCAAACCACGCTAACATGTGCTGCCTCTTACAGCCAAAAAATCAGATATCTTTGGCAAATTTCCCCTTTCTTTTTTATTTTTTTTTAAGTAAAGGAGCCAAAACACTGTCATTTGTGATTAGCCTGAAGTGGCAGACTAGGGAACAGAGAGTGGCCCTTTCCCATATTTCTAGCCCTGGCAGTCAAACATGGAAATTCATTTCCCAGCTCATACCTTATTTCCTTGTCCAGAAGAAATCAAGTACTATGGGCTCCCTCTTGTGAGGGAAATAAGCAAGAGGAGCTCCAGCCAGGAATTACATCAACCAAAGATTTTACTGAATTTGGGCAGGATCACATAACTTCTCCAAGGCTTGTACAGCACACTGGTCCTAGCCCATCACATACTGCAGAGTACATCAGTGTCCTCCTTGTTTGGTACATCCCCAAAGCCACCAATGTGCTGCTACAGGAAGCCAGTTAGATATGGCTACTACATGTGGTACACATTAGCAAATAGGGATTTTTGGACCCAGCTGGAACCCCTGTGGGTCCTTAATATTGAATTTACTGTGACGAGAGCAAAAAACAGATGGTTTTATTCATCATGCAGTCTATCTCCTGCAGTAGACCCTTTAATAGCAGAAATGCTGTATCTTTCAGGCACCAGAGGGAATTGTCAAACCCCAGATCCAGACCTTATCACTCACCCTGCTCACTTCCTATGTGCTACAGCCTATTAACACCACTCCTCTCCAGACCTCGGCACGTTCAGCTGCATAGCAATGAGTTACACAGCCAGATCCATAGCTTTCCTTATTGCACCATCATCTGTTGAACACCTCACCTCAAAAATTATGCAATTCAAAGGCCAAAAATAACTTATTTCCTTGCTCTTTAGGGGTTTACGGTTGGTTGATACAGGGCAAAGCCTGGGACTGAGGGACAGAGTGCAGATTAAAATGAAATTAGGCAACAATTATTCTTTTCCTCTGCAGAAGAGCCACACAGGGAGGGACTGTATTTTCTCACCTTAGTCTGGCTCGCACTCTCATTCCAAGGGAGGCAAGGGGACACACCAGTGCCTCAGCAGACCTTGGGAAGCAACTTGCTATTTTTTTCATTCAAATCACAGTTCATACAAGCCTGGAGAGAATGAGCTGCTACCTGAGGGGTCACGGCCTCCATGCAGCCATGTGTTTTCACTGTTCGGCCAAATGTCTTCTTGCTTTTAAAATATTTGAAAGTGTTCTCAGAGTGAAACAAGGGACTTGTAGAAAATGATTGCAAGATGTGAACCTCCAGTTCAAAGGTATCAACAGACCTGTCTTCTTAGCAGCTCTCAAATGCTAAAGGAGACATGGGCAGCCTCCAAAGAAACCCTTCACTGGAGAGACGTTCAATAGAAGACACTTCTTCTTTCAGAACTGAACTGAATCATCAGAGTGTGAAGCAGTTAAGAAATTTTTCTCTAGCAAAATCTCTCACATTTTTCTTTAATTTTTTTCTTAGTTTCTTCTGCTGAAAAATGATGCTTTAAATTTCATATCGGAATAGAAATTATCCAAGTTATTTTTCCTTGAACAGATCTGAAGCTAATACTCTCTGATACATTTCATGTTGGTTACACAGAAGCATTTTATACTTGGTCTTGTTTTCTTTACTCCTCACTTTGCTGGCACCCAACCAATGACAAATCATGCCAGAAAACACGGGAAACACTAGTATGAAAATGGAAGAAAAAAAACCAAATCAAACACATCAGTAGTAATTAAAAATAAAGGTAACATTTTTAAACAGCTAGCTGGATTTCAAAACATTTTTCCAAGCATGATTGTACCATTTCTTAATAAGGTAATCCTTTAAACAGCTTCAGGAGTATTTAATAGGAAACTGCCTTCCTGAAGAGCACAAATTCATATGGTATATAAGACAGTTACTTGTAGTCAAAATCCATCTTAGAATTTCTTACACATTTAGCCTATTTAAGGGCATCTGAATTCACAGAATCATAGAATAGTTTGGGTTGGAAGGGACCTTTAAAGGTCATCTAGTCCCACCCCCATGCAATGAACAAGTACAAAAGATTTGAAGGTCTCTTCCAACCCAAACTATTCTACAATTCTATGTGACTCCAGTAGTATTTTACTAATAATGCACTCTGAGTTTGCTCAGATTGCTTAGATACTTAGAGACTAAAAACCACATCCAAAGGCAGACACACCCACAGATGTCCTCAAACCCTGAAGCCAAGGTAGAGAAGGACCTTCAAGACAGTGCACTTTTTTTACACTCCCCAAATTTCCCTAACTGCATGTTAGCTGTCAGCTAAGAGCCATTATTTAGAAACTAGAATAATAGCAACAGAACAGCATGAAAGAGGTCTCAGGCTTTTACACGTCACTAAACTACATGAAGCACAAAAGCCATCAGTTGTGTTTGGAAACCAAAGCTTGCTGCTACTCTGGCCATCCCACCAACTGGTTTGGTGGCCTTCTGTAAGATGTGTCTTATAAGACTCTAGATGTTACTGCTCATTTTGGACAATGCTTATTAGTTTTGTACATAATGTCAGGCCTGTAGAGCCCTGAATATCTACAGCTGCACAGCTAAACAGTCAGAAGACCCCATACACTGTCCATCCACAACCTGGTACAAAATTGCTTTAGAACTGCAGAGGCTGTGGGTCATTAGCAGCCTGAGAGTTCTAAGTGATAAAGCACCACATCACCAAAGATAACAAGATGGCAGATAACATTTATATTGGCATTTGACATCAGTTCCCCTACATGAAGGGCTCCAGCTTATCCTCAGTCCATAGCTTGTCCATTGGCCTCACTGCTTATGGGATGGCTGATGTTTATACTCAAGTATGGCATATGCTGACTCTGCAGAGAACATGAATGCAGGAGGAGACCACACAGAGCTTGAATCCAACCCCCAGCAGGGCCAAGACTTTGAAAGTCAGAACTGGGTCTTGTCTAAGAGACTATCTATCTGAAGCCTCCATGCTGCTCTTAACCTCTCGTTTTCTGTCTTGCTTCCAGCCTTACATGCATGCTACCACTATGTTCTTCTCCAAAAACAAATGAGAAGCAACATCCATCATGGGAACCAGTACTGATCCAATAAATATAAAAATATAAGGATAAAAAGTTTGGCCAAAGTACTTTCTTTCCCTTCACACACACATCATTTTTAAAGGTCTAGGAAGATATGTTACTAGCTGGACACTTTAGAAATTACAAGAAATAAAATGAGGGACTAGTTGTGTCATTTCAGTAAAGGAACAATATCCCAAGTGCAATGAGCCCAGCTTGCCTTTTGCTTGGGATCACTAAAACCCTTCATTTTGTTTTTATTCTGGACACTTGTCCTCAAAAACAGCAGAGACCAGCCCTTCCCCGGGGATTTCATCCGTGCCAGAGCATGGCAGCATTCCTCCTCCAGACCAGCAGCCCTCCTTCATGAAGTCATGAGAAACAGCTGCTGTTTCACAGGCCAGCTCGTGTCATGACCCTTCCCATACATATTTGTGCTCTTTGCTAAAAATACTATGCTCCCGTTTAACTCACGTGCCCTGCCAGAGAAAGAAGCACCATGCACCAGCCTCCATGCTGGAGCAGACGGTGTTGGCTGAGCCAAGAGGACAGCCCAGGGCATGTTTTGACAGCCAACAGCTCAGGGATGGATGAAGGAGAAAGGCAGTTGTCTGCATTTGTTGTTCTTCTCCCATTCATTCCTGTTATTGTGCCATTTTAATCCACTCCTCCTGGCCTTATCCATAAGCTTGGTGCCAATCCTTGGGTTTTTCTCAGTGTTTCAAAGGGCATCACTAGATCCCCTCTTTGATGATCACCAGGAGGATATGAGGTGACAACCACAGCTCCTGGTACGGGGGCAGCTCTGCAATTTCCTTGCAAATTTACAGATCTGTGAAAACTTTCAAACAGATCCCAGGCTGTGAAGGGGCAGGGCTGCCATCTCTTCTCAATCACCTGTCTCCTCAGGGCTGAGGACCTCTTCAGGCTGTGGAAGACCTACTGTAAGTGATGAGGTTTCTATTACAGGGTCTGAGAAGGGTGGGAGTTTGAAAGAGGCCTCAAACTGTGTTCAAGTTAGACATGGAGCCAGATGACTTAACCGTAAGAAATACTGAGCCCCTCTGGATGGTGCCTCAGCACCAGCCTGTGCTGGTGGGAGGAAGGAGCATCATGTACCTGGCACAGACTCAGTGTCATGCTGGTGGGACTATAAGTGTCATCTCCCCTCTGACTTCTCACCATGGCCTCCCATCACAGCAGATGCAGTTCTGCATCTAACGTGGCCTCCCCCTAAAGAGCTGCTCCTAGAGACATTAAAATAATCAGTGGAGAGAAAGCATCCCCTGAACTGGAAAACCTGGCTAAAATAGTCAGAGCTGGCTCTCTTGCTGGGCTCAGAAGTGGGGATAATTTGCTGTGGGTTTAACATATTTGGTAAAGCACCAGTGCAAACACCAAGGGTCTTGACTTTATATGCTTTGGGAGGACATCTGGGGTTTTCCCAGGCTCCTTCAGTAGGTACTGGTGTTTGGAATGCAGCTGGTTACAGGAGCACTGGCACCCAGACTGAACATAGTGCCCACACTTCTGCGAAAATGTGGGGCATCAAAGAAGGTCCATGTAGAGGGTGGCTTCTTGTCACCACTTGGAGAAGGAAGGGTAGCTGGGTTAGCCTGGTTCCTGGCTGGGTTAAAGAACAGATCAGTTCCTTACAGGAGCAGAGGGAATTAGGAAAACTTCTAGAGAGAAAAGCAATAAACCTCAGTGAAGCAGGCTGAGTCAAAGGCCTTTTAAAGTGACTCAGCCAGCATTTTGTGATTCTGGGTAAGACTCCACGCTATAAAGATCTCCTCAGCAGAGGTGCTGAGTGATTGCTTTATTGTTTCTTACAAACCTTGCTGTGAAATCCCTGTAAATATGTTTATGAGCTTGTAGGGGTGGCTTCCCTGCTGCTGACTGTACTGTAAATAAACATGCATGCCTTTGATTCACGGAAGTTCATCTTCTGGACTCCATTATGGTCCCTGGCTCTGCTTTCAGTTCAGACGTGGGGCCCCTCCAATCCCAGCTCACAAGGAGCACAACATTTCTGCTCTCCAGCAAATAATGAGAATGAGTGCACATGTTTAGGATTATACATCCCCATATGGGAGTCTTGCTTGCTTCCCCCTCCCTTCTACTTCCACCGGAAAAGCTCTGTGAACTTCACCAGCGCTGAAAATGCAGCCTATGGAAAGGTCATCAGTTCTGGAGACAGCTTGCATGCACTGTCCTTCTTTTCACATGACAAGGACATTTGGAGATGTCCCTCTGAGTTTGGGTGGGCGATGCAAGAGCTGGACGATGCATGTTGCCTGCATCTAAGGTAGACGTTTGCAGTCATGCTGGTGCATCTATATTTGAGGGAGACCTCAAGAAACTATGTACTTTGTCTTCCACCCTGCAGTTGGCTTGGAGCAGCCCATGCCAAAGCAGTGAGCCTGAGGACAACTGATGAGGCCAGCAGAGAAGCCTGGCACCCCATGCTATTTGCCCTGTCCTCCTACACAGCCAAGCTGCCTCTCTCCCATCACAGCCCTATGTTCAAAGCAAGCTGAATTTGCTGATACTTTACCTAAATCTAAGCTTTTGTGATTCCAGAGATGTTCAGGCCCTGTTGGATGAGTGACCAAGATGTCTGTGCGACAGAGGCTCAACACAGGGACAGTCTCTCTGCAGCCATCCTGGTGCAAGCTGTCCTGAAGACAGATAATTTTTACACCTATTTATGAATTCCCTGCCATTTCAGTGTGTCCATAAAAATGTACAGCCCCAGCACACTGGACATACCCGTGAACTTCACTGAAACCTCCACTCTGGCATCTTCCCATCTCTAACCAAACCAGCCTCCAGCCAGGGCTTCTTCAGCATCAGATGATGCGGCATTAAACCTGGATCCTAACCACAACATAAAAAATGAATACTTAAGCCGAAGAAAACATTTCAGAAATGCAACAGCAGCAAATGGAGATTTTATCAGTCCTCTGCTTCCACCCACACTGTTATTGCAGAGTTAAAATATGGGGTTGGTCCAGGAAACAATATACATCAAAATAAAGAACCAGGATATTTGCCCATCAGTATAAACCAAATGAGAGACACACCAAACATCACAAAGAATCCTGAAAGCAAGGAAACATCTTGTGCACTCAATGAGCAAAAAGCTCCTATTTTGTGTAATGCCTTGCAGCCCAACTGTGTTGTGAGATGTTTGAAGCATAACTTAATAAATTGCTGTAAGCATAAACAGGACACTAGGGAAATTTTTCTTAGGTGGCTTTTGAAATGAAACAGAATCAGTGCAGCAGGTCACCAACTCCAGAGGATGAAACGCTGAACACAAGTTTCTCACCAGGAAAAAAAGACCTGCTTGTAAGCAGGGACTTTGAGGAACTTTAATATTATAAGAGTCTGGAGCCAAGTAGGGGCCGAAGATTTAAGCTGATATGCACCTGTGCATGCGTATGCCTGTGTGTGAGCATCTGTGGCATCAAGTGTTCACAGAGAAGTGGGTTTTAACTGAAGAGCAGACAGTGACAGTGACCCTGTAATCAAGGTACTGGGCCAGGACTCCGTAGGCTGGCTCAGGTCAGAGTGTATTCCAGCACATTATTTTCTATAACAAGGCACTGAATTTCCACACATAGTGGTAAGGAAGCAGGTGTTGGTTTGCAAGTGGGAATGGGGGTCTCCAGTTTTATAAGTCCTCTGTCATTTGGATCCCTTGTATTCATCTTGTGGGTGTCCCTTCTCTATATTTAGGATCAGGATAATAGTCCACCAGTTCTCCTGCCTGCCTTGCCTATCTAGGTTGCTTGTGTCACTGAGTAGAAATTGTCTCCTACTGCAGGGTTCTATTGAGACCATGCAGAAGCAGGATAAACTGAGGACCCGGGAGTGCAGACACCACAAAGCTGCCAGACCTGTTCTTTGCCCAGGCAGGGAAAAAGCTAATCAAGATACCAGTATGGAACCAATAGCAACTGGTTCTCATTTGGACCACCTACACATTATGAGGATAAGGAAACTGTCTCCATTATTTTCCAAAGTACAGTCAGAAGAACCCTATCAGATCTCCCTAATTTCTGCCCCTGTGAAAATGTCCATTTTCTGCCTCCTTTTTTATTAATCTCAATTTTTCATTTTCATTTGGTTTTCAACTTAACATCAAGCATAATTGAGTGACGATGAGGAGAGGTCTGGTGCTTGATGATTTAGCTTAATGGTTTGACCTTATCTTCAACACAAAAGTTCCCATCCACTCCCAGTTGTGTGTGAGCAGGGGAGGAGCTCCCAAGGAAAAGGAAAAGCTGACAGGGCATTTCCGAGATAAGTTTGCAGGGGCATCCTGGGAAACCAGTGGGATTTGTCTAGTCTGGCATTTGCATCTTTCCAAAGCAGGCATACAGAATATTTTTCTTGATGTGTTCACATCTTACACATCTGGCTCAGCCTGCCTCCAAACGCTCCCATGTTTTGAAGAAAATCAGAACCTATTCTGAACTTTCTGGTGTAGACCTTATCCCTAAATTTTGACTTCTAGTTACCTGGATGATGCAATTTTAAGTGAAAGGGAAATTAAGAGGATTTCCCTCTGTCAGCATGTGGTTGTCAATTGGACCCAGAAAAATTTCAGATTTAGTGCTCCCATTTGATAGCTCAACGAAAAGGAATTGGGTCCATAGCAGTAAGTCAAAGATGTGAAGAGACAGTTGCCTGAGCGTTGTGACTGATGGCCACAGACAGAAATGTTTTACTCGCTGTTTTGAAGGTCAAATGCTGCACCTTAGACCTTAAGCAACCATATGGTGACTGACCTTCGGATGCTGATCTGGAGCCTCGCCTTTCATCTCTCTCCACTGTTCAAGTTTTCCTCTCTCTATTCTCATCCAAGCCATTGCAAATCTTTTCTTTTTCTCCTCCCCTTGCCTTGGCTCAGGCAGTGCCTGAAGGCTCAAGACAGGAATCATTCAGCATAATTCTACCCCTGTGTTATGCAGATAGTCAAGTGAATGATCTAGTGGTCCCTTCTGGCTGGAAAATCTCTTCAGGTTAAACCTGTAACAGTAATGCTAATGCAGACATTTTGCAGATGCTTATTTCAGGACATGCATGTTTGATTCCCTTCGGTGACTAGGAATAATTCAGTTCCCAAACCAGCACTGACACCCGTATTGGTTAATGTATTGGCTACCGCTTAATTCGGTTTAAAACAAACTCAGAAATTCTTTATCCATCTTATTTTGATATATATTACTGATTTATGCAGGTCCTAGAAAGAGGAGCTTTGGACAAGCACAATTCATTTTTTAACATGTCTGTATATTAGCTTTTAATAAGTTTGTTAAAGCATATTAGCTAATTTTTAGTCCTTCTCCCCTAGTCTACAGGACTTGACTGTCAAGAGAAGCCAGACCAGTACTTCTAACCAACATAAAATTTACCTCAAAATCCAGTAAATCAGGCAGCTCTTCCAGTTATGCAAGACATTTTGTCATGATGTTGAGCTCTTGCAAATGTTATCTGTTCCAGAAGGTGGTCATCTAGAATCAGATCTAAAATAGTCAGGGTTTGGCTGCCCATTCTCGGATCAACAGGATTATGTGACTTGCAGGATTTGTTCTGACTGTGAAAATGAAGTAGGTTATGAATCCACGTGATTCACAGGTCCTTTCAGTGGAGGTGATTTGTCCTCCTTCTGCCAAAAACATCTCCAAAAGATCCGGATCCAGGGCAGTGTCATAACTGGGCTCAAAATTAACCCCAAAATAAGAGGAAATATGGGAGGAGGGAGAGATGAATGTTTACTTAATCCAAACACTGATTTATCCCTCAATCCAGACGCTTAAAAGATTTACCAAGAGAAGGGCTGCCATGTAGCCCTCACATATGCACTAGAGAATGGTTAATGTGCCCTAAAGTTTGATATTCTGAATAAAAATGGATTTGAGAAGTTGATTTGGATTAACTTGATCTGCTTTTTAGTGAAAAGATTTGGAATCCTAAACAAGCAGCTTAGCCACGATTAACTCATTTAAACACTTCCATAGCTAAATGTATTCCCAATGCCCTGAGCTGTAGGAGCTTTACCTTTTGGGGATTAAGCTAAAGTAATGTGAGTGTTCTCCTGCCCTTCTCCTCCATATCTGCTCATTCTGCAATGGGCTCATCATTGTATCACCTCATTCCTTTCTTTCACTGTAAGGAGCTGGAGAAATCAAGACGTGGAAATTTCTCCCTATCTATTCCCATCTGGTTACAATTTCCTTCCGCCATTGTATGGTGGTAAAAAAGATGATCTAAGTCACGCTCGATTTACCAGGTCACTAAAGAAGCCCAAAGATGAAGAGTCAACCATGCAGCTGCTGCCTTATATTGACATGCAAGTCATTCAGAGGAGGAGGGCCCTCAGTCCACCCCTCTCCTTAGAGACAATCCAGTAATAAGAATTATTCCTGGATTTATATCTAATAGTCCAGAGCATCCTTGCCTCTGGACCTGTCAGGACTCATTGCCTATGCCTACAGCAGTAAACTGAAGGAAATTAGGACATGGGCCCAAAAAGTGTCAAACATCAATCCACAGTTACATTATTCACATCCCCTTTGGCACTGGTGAGACCTAGGCTATCCTGCAGTGCAAAGGCACGACACAGGTTTGCAGAGGGCCCAGCAGACAATTTGAATGGAGCCATTCTGGCTTGCAGATTAGAAGGATTAATGTAATCATAAATTGCACAAATTGGCCTCAGAGCCAAAGGCAGCTCCTCACCGCCTCATTTGCTAGTATACATGGAGCTGCTAACTGTAAACTATGGATACAGCAGGCCAGTTCAGGAATTCCTAGAGGCAACAGAAATGCTGAGGAGGGGACAGTGGTATTGCAAGGGGCAGTCAGCACTCTTGAAAGCCAGGGCAATGTGATTCACCTCCTTGCTCACCACAGAGAAAGGATCTGCCTGCAAAAAACTCATGCCATAGGTTGCAATGGATGACTGTTTTAGGACGAGGAACAAGGCTACTTAGAGGTAACTCAGAAGAAACAAACACTGAGAGACGGGAAGTACTCCAAAGGTGAAATATTTTCTGTCCATCAGACAAAATGAGTGATGAAATTTTAGTGCCAGAACCCATCAGAAATAGTCAGGTTTCACCACAACCTTTTTTTTTAATAAAAGACTATGATTTTTTTAATCTCCACAGGAATGTTCTGGGGTTTTGTTTTGTCTTGTTTTGTTTCTCTCCCAAAGGAGGGGCAAGATCTGTTTTCAGGACTAAAAGCACCTGGAAATAGAAAGCATGACTTATATAAAACCTTTAAAAACTTGTGCTTTGGCTCTTTGCATTTCTTGAGGCTTACTGGAGAAAACTGGCATTTTGTGTCCAGACGCAACCCATTACAAGGCAGATGTCTAACCTTAAACTGCTTCTCAGCACAGACACACAAGCTGTGCTTTCTCATCCAGATACTTCTGCTTTAATTCATTTTTGGCTTAACTGCCTTTTTCTTTTTTCTTTTTTTTTTTTTTTTCAGATTTTATGTATTTTATTTAAATTAAAAAAAATAAAAATAAAAATCACTTTTTAAAATAAGACATATAAAAGATGAACCAAAACAAAGTCTTACGAAGGGAGTACAGTTTGAGCCTCTTGGGAAGGATTAAGCTACACTTAGCATTAAATGGCAAAAGCCACATGCTCCAAAAGCTCAGGCAAGATGAAGTATGGAGAAAACCCAACCTAATTAGAAATGTACTTTCATATAGTCAGAATGAATCATGTCACTTATGTAGAAAATCCATGCTGCTGCACAAGCCTGGTGATTCAGTGCAACAACTATGAAGCTTTTCTCTCTTTCATTTGCTAAAATATTAATGCAAATGCAGCATTTGTCAAAGGCATTGAATTCCCTGTCCTGCGGGGTAACATGTTACAAAATGTGACATAAACGGGGTCTAGAGCTGCAGAGAGAACTAGGAGAAGAAAAGGTTGTGTGGAGACCTCATAGCAGCCTTCCAGTATCTGAAGGGGGCCTATAAGGATGCTGGGGAGGGACTCTTCATGAGG
>JASSUY010038665.1:0-25814 GCA_032466535.1 Forpus xanthops | reverse complement strand
CAGGGGTGTGTGGGGGGGGGGGGAGGTAGCTGACATTAGAGCAGGATGCTGCTTTTACTGTGTCACGGCTCAGCTGGCTGTTTGCAACACAGTCTTTCCCTAGAGCTTTTTATGGACCCGTGCTTAAATGGAACAGTTCGGCCTTCAAACGCAACAATAGCTTACGTGCAGGACTCCCTAAGAGCGCAGGTCTCTGGGGAGGAACATGAGGATGTCTACAGGAATGAGCTGGCTGTGGCCCTAAGCAGCGGAGCAGATTTGTTTAATCTTATCCCTTATAGACCAAAGAGAGGAGATAATCACTTTCCAGGCAATGCTTCAAATTGGATCACTAGGGATATCTGAGAGGATTCCAAAAGAAATGTTCCTGATGGCCATTAATGTGTTCCCAGTGACGTACAAGATGCACACGCACAAAGAAAGCTGCAGCTAGCCTGGAAAAAAATCAGCTTGTGTGAGAAGGTGCACCTAAAGCAAATTACGTCACAAGGGACTTGTTAATTTCCAGGACAAATAATGATTCCCTCTGCCCCTCCACGTGTGCTCCCAGCAAAGGGATGCAGGAGCTGGATGCAGGGCGTGTGTATAGCCCAGCTTCCACCCTTGAAAACTCCAAGGGGCCACGCTCTGTTTCCATAACACTTTTTGCATGCTTACTTTTATGGGTCTCTTGATGACAATCTAAATCCTGCCTGTTTTTCAATAAGCCATTAATCTTCCAGATAGAGTTCAGGGAAGTTGCTGTGCAGCAATAAAGTGCATGTTTCCAGAGCCCAGAGGGAACAAAAAGAAAAAAGTGAAAGGGAGTGACATTGTTTATGAGAAACAACTTCCTGGTTTGGAGGGGTCGGGGGGCATGCAGGGCTGTCTCCCCAAATCCTACCTCGAGACAGCCCTTCTCCTCTCCGAACCCTGATGCCATTTTACCTGTAACATATGTGAAAAGAAGGTCCATCCTTCCAAAATCAGGGTCAGTATAAGAAAGGGGCTTGTCACCCTCTGTGCCTTCCACTCTGGTGGTCCAGGAGTCTTTTGTGAGTATTGCCAGGTGGGACTGTGCTTTGGTTAGCAGGTAGGTTCCAGCTGGGGATAGTCAGCGCTCATCACTGCTCCCGCTGGACCTTGCTTGGAGGTCAGTGATGAGTGGGTTCCACTGGCTTCCAACCAGCTGGCAATTTCAGTAACTAACTCATGTCACCTAATTTACTTGCTGCTATTTTTGCGAACAAAAGCATAAAATGTCTCATCTTTGTCTTCAAACTTCCTTTTATTGTGTCAAGGGTACCAATGTCACAGAGCCAGTGTCACAAAAGCCATCAAATCCCCATGTCAAGCTTGGGAAGTCATGTCCTGAGTTTGCATTTGAACTGGTGACCCACAGCAGAAGTAACAAATTCTGTACCCCACTTTATAACAGGAAAAATTAACACAATCCTTTGCATTTTGCCCTATAAAATTGATGTTAACCATATGTCAGTGTGTATAGCTGTTAGGAAAGCACGTACTGTGCTACTCAAAAAAGATGATAGCAGTCAGCGTGAGAAAGAGACAAGGAATAGAAAAAATCATGTTCAATCTGATTTGCATGCCCTAAGCTATGTGTTCAATGCAGAACAGTAAAAGAGTATAAAGAGAGGCCTTAAAAAATAACTTCCCTGGGCTACAGTTCCCTAGAAAAATGGTAGTGAGGGGGGAAAAATAGGCACATCGGGAGCATATATACAGATAGAAGTCCATTTATTGTACTCACACAGCTCAAACTGTCACAGTTCTCAACAGAAAGAAATGAGGGAAAATTCACTGTCTAGACATCTTAAATACAAGGACTCAAAGAGCCTAGTACTTTTACTCTAAACTCCTGAGTCTGTGATCCCTCCCTGGCACACATGTATCTCACAAATATTAGTATACAGGACACTTTTAATCTCAAAGCTCTGCCTATTCCATGTGAATATGTTTTCTTTTTTCCATATGAATATTATGTTCCTATTGTTCCTGATGATAGTACTTCACAAGACAAACTTAAGGTCACGGAAGAAAAGCTGTGGAAAAAATCGTTTTCACTGACACCAAGAGTCCTGTCAAAATCTGAATGCCTTTCATGAGTCTTATTATAATAGTACTGTGTAACTGAGTATGTAAATACCCACCCAAACACTAAATACTGTATCTACAGATCACCTGCTATAGCAAAAATCTTGAGCAGCCAGTCCTAAGGCACTTGCTTGTCACTGACCACAGATGATGGCTAGCAGCTGTTTGCACCTCCTTAAAGATGCTCCCTGCAGAGGCAAGCTGCACTATCCTTTTCATCTGTCATTTAATTCTTGATGCATATAGGAGAAAGAAATACTGTGAGAATCCATCTGAAATACACATCCTGGCCAAAGCTTAGCTAATTAGATGTGACCAAAGTTAGTTACGTTTAACACTGAACCGCTAGCAAACAGTTCCTCAGTAAGTAGGGTTAGGCGCTACCATCACATCACCCATGTATTGCACTGTCATGTCTTAGATAACACTCACTTTTCTAACCAAAATCATCAGCATCATCTGGTGTAAATCCTGTGCAATTATCAAAATTAACAAATATACACAGGGTGAGTACACATCCCCAGACTTCCCACAGTGCTCTCATACAGTGCGGGGTGTAGAAAATCACATCTGGAGAAATGTCCCAGTGGTGCTCAGGCTTTCAGCAGTCCCAGCAGCTTTCCATGCTTCTACAAGCATCAAGAGCTTTCCCTGTCATTCAGTGCAGCCAAAGCATAGTGCTAGCACACTGGAAAATAATCACTGACATTAGCCTGCTGTTGCTGAGAGGATCAGCAATAGCAATGGGTTATTTTGTAGCATCAGGTATTTATAAGGAAAATGATGAGATGGGGTTCCATTAAGGCCTTGAAAGAGGCACCCTGAGGCTTGTCTGTGTAGCAGTCAAGAGCAGTCTGTCTCTACTACATATAGCTAATACTAAAAGGTGTAGCAGCAACACTCGTCTCTTCTTCTACAGGAACCCTTGCTCAATCAATTTACCATGTTCCAAAGATACAGAAGGAGTATATACATCCTTAGAGGTGCACAGTTTATATTTCCTCCTGAAGAGAAAGGAAGACCAGTCTGCTGAGTATTCACGAGGATACTATTCAAAATCTCTTGTGAACATTGTGTGCCTCACATCCTCTTGCCTCCACTGTTCAGCTAACATTTTCATCGCTGGGATAAGACACAGCTGTTCTAGGGAGGCCTAGGCTGGGAACAAGCACCACAGCAGGAGTGCTTCAGGCCCAGCATTCATAGGTAAACTGCAGGGGATGGAGGTAACATGTAATGGCCATGACTAAACAGCTGGAGTTCGCACCAGATGAAGTTCTTTTAATAGTGTGGTTCCTTCTCCAAGCACAAAGAGTAACAACTCATCTGCTTTTCACACTTTCTGTCAGATCTCAGCACCCTGAAGGTCTCGGTGTAGCTATTCTCACATCAGCCTTAGGCAGTGACGATATGCTCTTCTTTATAGTTTATAAACGAGAGTCTTAGCCAAAGCAAGTAATTTTCCAGAGCGCTACAGTGAACCTGGAGCAAAAGAGGAAACTCAATTTAGCCTCCCATGTCATAGGGCTACTGCCTTGCTCACCATCACCTCCTCTCTCATATCAACCAAGCAAAAAGGCTCTGTTATGTGGTTTCTGTTGACCTGAAGAGATCAAATGGGATGAGCTGTATTCTTACAAATAGTCAGAGATGCTAGCAATTGTCATTTGTTGCCAGTGGATACTCCAACACCTAATAGTATTAAGGAAAACAAAAGAGTTTATTGTTCCTAGATGGCAAATGCTTTGTAATTATACTATGTCTTTCTCTAAGAATCACAAGCATTTTGTGCCTATCAAGAACACGCTATATTCTCAAAGATGGGAATGTAAGTATCATCATCTAATAATCAAGTGAAGCATAGGACAGTTAAACAGATTAGCTGGGGAGAGAGATGGGAACATAGCCTGTAATGCATGTTCAATAGCCTTTATTATCTTTTTCTAGTCACTTATTTAGATGGCAAAAGCCTCTGTCTAACCTGGCCTAATACCCAAACCCGAATTGAAGCAAAATTAAGCTTTGAAAAAAAAAAAAAATAGTGCTTATTGATTTTGTATTATTTTCAATTTTTTGTCCTAGTTGAGATGGATACAGAAGTGTCAATACATTAAGAAGGGGGCTCATCTTGCAGCTATTTTTGGCTTTAAGCAGTAGGAACTGCAGAGGTGCGTGAAAATGAATAAATACAAAAGCAAGTCAACCAAATACACAGAGGTAAATATGATCAGTGCTTTTAAAAACAATAGCCTAAGCAATTTCATTAAGCTTTATGCCTCTTGGGTCCCAAACTCTTATTTTAAATCTAAAATGCAACTGTGACTGCAGGGAGAAATCATCTTCCTATTGGAAGATCAAGGCCTAAAAACTTTGTAACACAAGCATGGTAGGTTGACAAGCATAGGAGTCCATGGTCCAACTTAGGCACAGTTACATCTAGTGCCACCCACTGAACTGTCCTGCACCCCACTTTGAGTACCTCTGAGAATGCTCACCTACCATATGACAGGGACTCCCTTCCACCTTTGTAGGGTCTTGAAATTTTTAGATTAGAATTAAAGGCAAGTGGTTTAATCTTCTCTTGGTTGAAATGGCTGTGATTGAAGTGCAGTCCGTGTTGGGGACATGTGTGCTTCTTGTCCTTGAGCAGCACACCTATCTGGGTCCAACATCCTGAGTACTTAGAAACCAAAAATGATTGTTAGAGTTTATCCATTTCCTTCTTTTCCAGTCCTGTGAGAATTAATTGATTATTTTGGTGGATGTGGGTGTATGTCTGAGAAAGGGGCAGATCCAGGAGAACCCACGGCGAGAGGGCCAAGATGTGAAGTGTTACAATGAGTTGTAACACACAAGGCTCCCGGCCTTATCCAGTCAATTATCATTGCCCTCAAGCCAAGATCTGTTAGCTCTGGATCTGATTTAACTCAGTTACTGAAGCACACTGGAAATATCTATCATTAAAAAAAAAAAAAAAAAAAAAAAGAAGTAAAAATAATAAAAACAAACTATGAACTTTCACTCCTCAGTAGTCAGAAGGATTTTGAAACAAGTTTAATGGGGGAAATTTTCTTCCTTCCATCTGTAGCTCTTCAAGATTAACAATGCTTATTTTATTTTGGCATAATAGCTACCTGGTAGTTCTGGGTCACTGAGCTGTCTTCAAGGTACATCTAATTAATTTTTATAGCTAACCCATATTTTTTCTTCTTTTTTTCCCTTAGTGCCATCAAAATACTAACTTGAGCAAAGACAAATGCCATAGGGCAAAGACACATACATACCAAAATATCAGGCATGCTTTCTCTAATCCCATGGGTCAAGGACAGTTCCATCACAGTCTGCAAAAAGGTGGTCACATCTTCACGCTTACTAGCTCACTTCAGTGTAAACAGACACCAAAACCACACAGTGTTTCCCTTTATAGCTCAATTTAATGGAAGACACTGCTGGAAGAAGCTAGCTTTTTGATCCATAAAGCAGTACTGAAATTCACATTTTGTTCTGGTTTTCCTTCTTATCATCGGGGCTGTCAGAAGTCTCTTGATTCATTATTGTGGCAATGGAAACATTGAAACACTGAGACAGCAGCATGGGTATATGTGGAAGATACAACATTACTGACCCATTATTTCAGGACACTGTGGGTGTCCAGGGAGATTAAATTGCTGGAAGGAAACACAGCCTTGCTGATGGGTAGTTTTAGGTCCATAGAAGCTTATGAATAGGCTCCAAAATTATTATTAGGGAGTGAATACAGCAGAGCACAGGGGAACAGCTTTTGTGGGAAAGCAAGCAGATATAACTTTATAGCATGCTGATTTTTGAAACAACTTCAAGTTACCCCATGCAAGTAGGTCTCAGACAGTGCCCATGACCTTGTACATACTGCCACAGATTGATGGAAGTGCAAAGCCAGCTCTAAACATTTCTGCCCTGCATTGGGAGCAAGAATCCCAAAACCTCTCCTACCCCTAATGTTGGATATGACAAAACAGGTTCAAAACTCATGACAAAGCCAGCTACACACCATAGCCAAATACTGGAAATCCAGTGGAAACAGAGCCCTGCATCAGATGCTTGCCATAGCCTTAACCCTAGCCCACCCAATTTGCTACAATGCAAATTTAAAACCGAAACTCGAAACACAGACTTGTCAAGAGGCTGAGTAAGTGACAAGAAAGGTTTCATAGCAGCTTTGTCAGTCTCCTCAACAGCTCAGCAGCACCCCTAGCTCTTTGCAGGACTCCGGGTACCCCTGCAGTCCTGCCTGCAGGAGCACTAGGAAGTTGCCCAGCATAGAGAAGCCAGCACAGACCCAAGGCATATATAGAGCACCTGGCTCAGCCCCTTGCTCAGCCCACAATGCTACAGTCAAACACAAAGAATCATTTCAAAAAGAAGCTAAGGATCCTGTAGAAATTTTCCCCAGTCTCACCACTGTAAATCCACTTGAGACAGTGAACAAACATGGAAACTTTTCCAGGAACCGTGTTTCTTTATTTAAATAAAACTTAGTGCCAGTAGAAACAATAAACTTTAAATACATGAGACAATTATATACAACTCAGCGTTAGGAATTATGTACATCAGGGGTTTTTTACAGATACAAATACATTTATACCAAAAGTAAAAGGACGAATTAAGAAAGCAATGGAAAATGTGACAACTCGCACATGTCAGTCTCATTTGGAAAGTTTCAGGATTCAAGTGATTCCAGGCAAAGCGCCAAACTTAATTTGGCTTCTTTCAAACTTAAAACAGTCCCTTTTGGAATAAATCTAGCAAAAAACTTTATATGGTCTGATCCAAAGTTCACTGAAGTTGATGGAAAAACTCCCACTGCCTTCAGGCTGAACTGAATTGGGCCCTTTCTGAGCACAATGGAGCCTTTGTTCTGCTGTGATTAGACAGACAGTGATATCTCTGCAGGCTACACCGTATTAGCTCTCCAAGCCAAAAGCAGAGCTCTTCATACTAAAGAGCAGAAGTACACCAGGATCTTGACTCAGTACGTTTCTGCTGTTCAGCATTCATATTTTTCAAGCTGTCTCTCAAGCTCTACTGCAAATGGGTAAATCACAGAGCCACTATAGCGCAGGAAATACATGGAGACATTTTGCAAACATCTTGCTGTGCAAAGCTTTAGATTCAGGCTCTTCAGCCCTCATGCTTCAGAACTAACCCAAACATTGTAATAAGTTATTATAAAATATAAGGTACAAGTGAAATACTGTTTTTGTTTTTTTTTTTTTTTATGTTCATTCTTACTTCTTTTAACAGTGCAATAATTTAGTAACTAATTTCACGAGCATCTGAAAAAAATCACAGTACCATTAAGTTAGGAGGGGCAGTTTGTGGTGGTTTATAAAAACTAGTTACTGATGACTTTATAGAAATGCATGTGTCACATGCGAGCTGTTAAAATAATGTAATGCAATGTTTACCTACACTGGCTTAAATAGAGCAGAAATTCTAGATTCTTTAACAACATAAATGGGTACAGTTGTACTGAGCTCAAATGAGGACTTAACTCCAATGGAGAAGCACAAAATCTTGTGCATGTCCTCTGAAGTCAGGAGGACTCAGCTGATGACTTCAGTGGGGCCAGGATTGCTCCCTTGCTAGGCTAAATTCTATTCTGAATTCCACCTATTTTTCAAGGGGGGGTAACAGAGCAGCATTTGTTCAAGCCTTTCTACATCTTATACCTTGTAACAAAGATCACTTGATATCTTTAACTTACAGATACATGCCTTTAGTGATCAAATGAACAAAAAAAATTTACAAAACCCAAAAACAAAACCACCTTTCCTACCAGAAACTCAGTCAAAGGCTGTATTGCAGCAGAAGTTGGTGAACCCTACCCAGCCAGTACAGGTATAACTAAAGCAAAGATAGATATAGTGGCATGGATCTGAAACTGGGCTTTACAAACTTCCTAGGAATTTGATGCCCTTTTCCTTTCCTTTATTTTTTTTCCCTCTTTTTCTTTCATTCTTTCTGTGCCTCAAGTCAGTCTCCAGCCATGACGCAATCTCCCTTCAACTACAGCATCACAGATTTTCAGCTTTTGAGGCCCCTGAGCAAATCTCCTGTCGGCTGTGGTTTGTTATAGGAAAAAAACACAGAAAAAGGCCTTCTAGCCTACCACAGGTTTGTGTGAATAAGCATTATTCATCATCTTTTACAACCAGACACTTGCGTTAGGGTAACTTCCTTAAACATTCCCCAGATATCTGCAGAATTCCAAAATATGCAGGAACATGCCAGTAATAATTACCTTGTTACAAAATATATATATTCTCCTTGTTCTTAGCTCTTATGGTAAGAAATAATAATGGAAAAATTGAAATTAAGCATTCCAATCATGTGCAAGTTACACTTTGGAGTTGGGTACCACTGCTTCCTTGTCCTGCCAGCTCTCAGGAACACCTTGGGCCCAGAAGCACAGCCACCTGGTTCAGAGCTCATTGGAGAACAGGAAAGTAGAACCAGAAGTTCTTAGTGGGAGCTCCACTCATGCCTTGGCAGCTGATCAAGGGAGCCCTGCAAGTGCTAGGAGTTCTTATGGATGTTTTCCGCAGATCCCTCGCTGCTCTCATTAAGGAGCGTTTCTGACACTTCCCCCAGTTCAGCATCCAGCACTTCCTCCTGGATGGTGAAGTGCACATCTGGGGAGGAAGATTCAGAGCTCACACTACTGCCTTCCATTGAGCAGATGGCACAGGACAGGGATGGCACCATGCTCTCCTGCAGCATGTTCAGCATCATGGGGATCTGGACAGATTTCAGCCCCGATATGGTTGGTAGAGGCTTCACAGCTTCCCCCCATTCTCTCTCCTCATCTTTGTAGAGCAGAAGCAAATTGGACTTCTTCTCTTTTCTTTTGGATTTCATGTAGCCAAGCATTATCCCTATCAGGAAGATCCCATAGAAAGACATGACGATCAGAATGTAAAAATACTCATTGCTGCTGTTCTTGTCTGTGTTGCGGGATTCAGCATCAAGCATGGCTTGGGTCATGTTTGCATGGTCCATCTTCAGCATGGAGAAGCTAAAGCCTGGAGGAGAATGTGTATGTATGTCTAAGGTCAAACTTCAGATCAAAGATGTAAAACAAGCATCTGAAAAAAGATACCCCAAATTATTCCTTTCTACCTGTAACCTGTAAGCTTGCAAAACACACACCTGATTGAAGCTTGCAGTCTATCATAACTCTGCATTATCATTGTAAGTAAATGAATTGTTATTCAGACACAGAAAACATTAGAGGAAAGAAAATGCATATTAAATCACATCAGAGTTCTATGCTGAATTATAAAACACCCAACCCACATGATTAAAGAAAAAAAAACCTATATAGAAATACTCTGCTAGGCATTTAAACATAGTTTTGTTCTATGGAAGCATAAAGGGGAGAAAAGTTAGCAGTATTATTTTATTCAATGATTCAGGAAAAAAAATAATCAAAAAGCAACTTACATCAGTATGCAAATAATTCCTCCTTGTGCAAAGCTCAAGAGACCTTTCCTCTACCAAATGCCGGGTGTTCTGAAAACTTTCCTCTGCTGCAGTTGGAATAAATAGCCCTCAAGAAATGTTTCATCACGTGTTTTAGAGGCACAGTTTATAATAGTTTTGTGTTGGAGTCAACAGATGAACTTGAAGGATTGCAGTTCAACCCACTGAACCCTTAACAGCTGTGAAAAGAAAAAGCGTTGGGAATTCAGATTTTACTCTTTCCTAACCAGTTCAGCCTGTGAATCTGTCCTTTTTTACTGCCATCCCAATCGCTGAATCTGACCTGTTACACTGAAGATCCTTTGAGTACTCTTGAGTACCATAGAATGTAAAACCCGCAGAGCATCATTCTGCATTTGTCATAAAATATAGCAAAATAAACATGTGAATTTTATAGTAGCCACTATCAAGTTATTTAAATAGCTGCTCTGTGTAGTTTTGCCTAAGAGTTGGTGGAGGAAACAGGATATTTTCTTTGCCTGGGACTAGTGACAAAGCTTTACACAGTGTGTGTAAAACAAAGCAGTGACTTTCAGTTCATGATGCAGCTCCACTCTGCCATAAGGTTGGGGACTGTGGGAGAGCTGCATCCTGGGTTTCATGTGAGTTTTGAATGGAGGAGTGCTGGTATCACCTAACTTTTGCCATCAAAGCGGTAACTATGGATTTTGGTTCTCCATAATCAGTGGAAGGGTGCTCCAGGGAGCAATTTGGAGCTCCTAAAGTTGCCAGCCCCCTATTCTCACCGCAGGAGCAGCCAAGAGCTATGTGGTCTGCATGCTGTTTACACATAAATAGACCATGAGTGCTGAGTTAATGCAGGTTTATTATGAAGGGATGTTAACAACTTCTGAGCAGAGGGATGCTCCCTGATTGACTGCCGGAGGCTGTTGCATCTGTCTCCTGAGCTGAGCAAGAGGCCTCCCAGACTGCTGGGGAGGGCAGAGTGAGGATGCAGGCAGGGTCGTGGGGCCCGCAGAGTTCCCAGTCATCAGCTCAGTGGTACAGGAGGCAGCAAGACCCCTTTTCAACACGTAAGCAGCAGCACAGGCCATGGGAAGAAGGAGGCCCAGCTTGCACCTCGGGGATTTCACTTCCTTATACTCTCCATCCCCATTCTTCACACACAAAGCCCAATTAGTCAGGCTCTACATGTGAATGTCACCCCTTCTGCAAAGCTTCAAGGATGTTTATGTAACAGAACACTCTACTTCCAGAAAGTGGTTGACTGGTGCTGGAGTTTCCCAACGACAGGTCTGGGGTTTTTATTCCCTTGCAATCACTTGTGGATTCTTTACATAGACAGCAAATTCTTTTCCAAACTCTGCCCTCACTATCCCTCTGAGGTAAAGGCAGATAGGATTAACCTCTCTTCACATGAAGGAGAAGGCAAGAGAGAGGAGTTAAGCAACTTTAAATGAAGAATCCAAGAAAAGACATAACTGTATCTGTGTTTTGAACCAGCATTTTCCATCATTTCTCTGAACAACTCCACAAAGAAAAGTAAAAAGAAATTACATTAGCCAGATTCCCTTCTTTGCTCCTTAAAATAGAGGATCCACCCCTTCGGGTATTGGTTTTATCTCCTTGTGCATTCCCATGTGATAGCTCAGGAGCTGTTGATGTTGGACTAGTGTCTACTGGGATTTCATGTGACAAAATCTGTCTGCAGCACCCGCTTGCCAAGTCTGGATTCTTCTTCCCGTTCCCGACAAATTACGAAGCAGGCAGCGAGAGCATGTTAACTGTTAGGCTAAAGCATAACCCAGAGCAAGTATCTGGATTTTCCAGCTGACTTTGGGGAAGCTTTATTTCACATCTTTCTCAGCTCCATGTGATACTTTCCTCCCTCATTCGTATCTGGAAATTCAGAATTTGAAAAATTAAAGACAAGAAGTCAGGTTTTACCAACACCCATCTATGCAGGACTATCACAGAATGGTGAGGAAATGCCCAACGTTGCTGGGTCACTGAAGATTGGCTCAATACAAGGAGAAATCCCAGCTTTGAAGCTGGTTCATCCTGGGAACAAGACCACCTAAGGCCTGTCCTAATGCCTCCTGTGGTCAGTGTTACACACAGGTCATCACCCACCTTGACAGGAAGAGTGCTTTCAGCCGTCTGGAGGCACTGACACCCCACAGCTCCTACGCGTGAGCCAGCAGAGCAGGGCCAGACCCTCTTCTGCAGGTGCCCATAAGTGAGAATAAGGTCTCTTATTTGCTCCAAAGCCTCATTCCCGTCCCTCACATAGGTGCAGGCCTGTGAAAGGTTACCAAGATGCACTGCAGCACCCAGCAGGAGCACAGAAACACTGGTCAGGTACATCTATAGGTTTATGCAGCCCCATGAAGTTCAACTGAAAGATGGCTGAATTGCATAATTATGCAGAGTTACTGCCTAAACCTATGTTTACTTTGGTTAGCCGATGACAACAGCTCCTCTCCATCTGTTAGCCCATGATTCTGAAAAACAATTTCATTTTAAAAAGGCCTGGAAGGAATCCCTGAGCCTTCTATAGACATGAAGAGGAGGGATAGGAAGACACTGGAGAATAACCACCTGAAAAACATGCCACTTGCTTACTGGTGCTATAAGTAAGATTTTTCAGGCTGCAGCTTGTAGAAACTACATTTTTGTCCAATAACAAGGCCAAGAAAATAGAAAATTGGAATCTTTTAAGTCGGTGTTTCAAAACTAGTTTTGCTACACATTATATTGTAAAACCATAAACAAACAACAAAGCAGAGCAAGTGCCAAGCACTCCAGTGATGGGAAGTTCACAACATAGTTGCTGATGCCAGATGTTTTTTCTCAAGGTCCCTGTCTCCTAGAGAGCCTTTTGTGGCAGCAACCTCTGTCACCAAAGGATGCAGAACTCGAGGCTTGAGGCATCCCATGGTGCAGGAATTCTTCACAGCATGGCTTAAAGGACAGTATAATGTGAGCTCTTTCTCCAAGTAAGAATGTGAGGACAGTCAGAAAACTAACCAAAGACAGAACCCATTATGAAGACAACATGAGACGTCCTCAGAGGCTCGGATGACTCTCTGCAAGCTGCCATGGAAAATACATGCCTAACCCTTCACTGCAGGCATAATCCATGGTCTGATGCTGCATTTACCTTTTTCTTTTTTCCAGTTAGTTATCTAAATAAGGCTAAAGGTACAAGAAACAACTGTTAAAGGGCTAGCTCCTATGGAAAGCTGAGCCTGTTTGGTAAGTGCATGCTAATGGTATCACTCTGAAGAGTATCTTAGCATGCGCATTTTTGGAGTAATCATCGAAAAATATGAAAAAGAAGAAAAAAAAAAGAGAAAGCAAACAGAAATGGGAAGGATAGAGGGGCTTGGGGTTTTATTCCTGCATGTGGACTTTTAATGGAAGCAATGGATGAAAATTCACCACTAGGGAGAAAAAGAAGGGAGAGTTTTGCCATCCAGATATTAATTAAGTTACAATTTTGATCTTCCAGACACTGCAGTTAGGAAAGAACAGCAAAGATTATCAATATTTTTCACTCACATATATGATTTCAATTAAAGTAAAATTAGAGGTCAAGACCTGGATTTGACAGCATAAAGCAAGGCACAGTGAAAGGAATGTTTCTGCCCTGGATTTGGTCCTGTCACCTTACCATGCCGAGATATACGCACTGATTTTTGGGCCGGCTGCAAAACACACACCTCACTGAGGATCTAATCCAAAGGCCCTTGAAGTCAAAGCCCCTTAAAAAGTTAATGACAGTGCCTCACCTAAAGGCAGATGCCTCACCTAAATGTCAGATCAAGAACAGCACCTTCTCTTTTCAAGTTCTTGTAACTCAGAGTCAATTTTCAGTGAAGCATGTGTGTTGGAATAAAAGAGCAAGTCCAAAAGCAGCAAGGAAGTCATGCACTCATTCCCAGAGTAGAGAATGAGTAGCAGCCAACACAAGCCACGTGCCTCCTTGCTAACAAGCCTACTTAGAGCATGAAAACTATAAGCTTTACTATACACTTTTAACACTTCTGTGTTTCAGTTCACCCATTTGTGGAATTAATCTAATACCTACAAATTACATGTACTGTGAGGCTACAGCATGGTAATGTTCTTACAGATCGCTACACGAAAAGGTAGTAACTATTGTGTTTGCAAGTGTAACAGCATTACCACGTGGCTGGGCTGGTATCTGAGCAATTCTCACACAGCTCTAAGTTCAGTGTCATTTTCCATCACTCTCCCTTATTTTTCATTCTGCAGAAATAGATTACATTTTTTTCATATACTTCACACAAGCAATTTCTAGAAGAAGGTAGCAATTTTCTCAGTGTTATCCACAATACACTGTGTTACCATCTGGATATCAAATCGAAGTAATGCTCTGCCTAGTTATTAACTGCAATAAGCTTAGTAAAATGCTATACTCTGCCTTGATACCTTACAGTCTTCACTGTTGAAAGCATGCAAATACAAGTCCAGAAGATTGCATACATCAGCCCTCTATACATCTTCAGGACTTAGACTGCTTAAAATCAAATTCTACTTAACTTCCTTAGCAGATCCCCACATTGTGAAGCTTCAAGTTTCTCAGATGGTCCCTGAACCCAGAACAGCAAGAATTTTCTGGTTTTATCAATAGCAGTAAATACAGGGCTCAGAAAGTGGCCATCTGCCCTGTGTGCTCAACTGTAGCAATGGCAAAAACTTTCCCAGAAGTCAGTCTGGGTCATTGCAATTACCCTCTAAGCACATAGCAAAGATCGGTAAGGCAAATTGTTTTCTGATCCTGAGAGACGACAAGCAACAGAAAACCTTGATGATATCTTTAATAACTGTTCACACTAAATTTAGCATCTACTGTAAGGCTTGTGCTGTGGGAGTCTTGGAGTTTTGGGATAGGCATTTCTTTTCAACCTCCAAACTGATTTTCAGAAAGCTATGACTGGAAACAAATGAAACAGGTAACTCTCATCACAGCGATAATAAGAAATTACATTAAAAAATCAAAGATTTTTCAGTGGCTAATATGAGAATTTGAGTCCTCAGTTCACTTTCCTGTAGCTAAGACAGGTTACAAAGGTATTTTATCAATATCTATTTCTAGACAGTAAAACGAAATGAATACCTCATATTGCCTTACATTTTTCCTTTGACGTGTCATGGAAGGTGTAGGGATGTTTGATTTGTAAATGCTTTTCCTTTTTCTCCCTTTCTCCCCCCCAGATATAATTATCTGTTAGATCTACTACTTTTAAAAACAAAATAAGTTAAAAGTTTTCTTTGCTGCAAGTGTCAAGTATTAGATTCAGTTGCACAGTGTGAGATCAGCTGTGTTTGACCTACTTGCTTCTATTTGGGATTTAAACCAGCTAGCAACATGATACATTTTGGATGCCATTGAAAACTAAATCAAGAACCTCTAAATTTGATTAGCAGTATTTAGAAGAAATTCACTGACAAATCAAAACACACATTTCTGTTTCTTCAGTGGACAGTTGGTGCTTACTTTTCCAACTATGGAAATGTGCCTTCTCTCTGAACCGCTTCTGACTCTAATCTGCTCAGAACTAACACTTGTATTTACATTAGAGAAGGCTTCTAACAAACAAATCATAGGTAAAGGGACATGAATGTTTTGAGGGGTTTTGGGAAATTCCTCTGCACGCAGCATGAGGATCTCAGTTTGCCATTTTATTTCTTTGTTCGTTTTAAGATTCTTCATGATCTGAAAAACTCAGTATATGACAGGAATTGAGAGGCATAAGAAATAAAGGTGACAAAACCACTGAAAACATTCGAGTGCTCAGTCTGAACCATTGCCTGACTACAGATCAGAAATCAGAGAAAGATCTTTGGGAAAGTTAGGAGATGCTTGGACAACATAAGGCAAAAAGCCTATAGAGACATTGATAAGCATCTAGCTATCCAGTTAAACATAACTGATACAATCACATACAAAAGCATGCATTCATTCCCTTGTGCCAGGAAGCATTTTATCTGGTTGCATTCACTTCAGTTTGGACTCTTCTTCACAAGGAGCAGCTACCCACTAGCTACTGCCACTCATGCAAGTTTGTGCCTCCCTCCAGCTAATCTCTTCCTACTTCTCAGTTCTGCTGGCTATGTGGAGACCCAGCACAGTTTGGTTATTTTGCTTTGGGCTTTTCTGAAAGCATTTGGAAACCAAGGAGAACAGGGGGGCAGGATGCTCTCTCATGAAATGAACAGGGCAAGGTTCTCATGCACCCAGGGACCTCACCTGCACTGGCACAGAGGTGTGACAGTTCTCAAAGTCCACTGCACTCCAAAGAACTTGAGAAAAAAAATAGACAAAAAAATCAACCACTGGGAAACCACAGACTCCAAACTCAAGGAGGCAGCGGTTGCTTAATCTCACTAAAACATAGCTTTGTGATTTTATTTCCATACATCAAGAAATGGTAAAGACCCCAACATGTAGAAAAGCAAGTCCTGACCTAGATATGTGTCCAGAACTCCCACTGAAACCAGCAGGATTTTGGGGAGTGTGAAGAATACAACCACTAACACAGAGCAGGCTACTAGTCTGGCTTCTGGCATGGACTGTGTCTACCTTTCTGCCTTGAGATCAAAGCACGTGCCAGTATGTAAGGTTTTTTTCACATTACTCTCTAACACTGCTCTTGAGGACAGAGTTGAACACAGAGTGCTCAAGAGATTGAAAAAAGGGAAGAAGACCATCATGACCTTTACCACAAAAGCAGTTCTACTCCATTAAGAACTCATGACAGCATACAGTCAAGAACGAGACACAAGTGTCACAGTGATCTTCCATCCTCCTGAGGAGAGAAAACACATGCAAAGGTAAGTTCACCCTCTTTTCCCAGAAGCAAGCATAGAGCAGAGATGAAAGGCACAGACAGTGCTCTCTCAGTGGCACACATCCAGCGCAGCTGAAGTGAAAGCACTTGCAATGCCTTGGAGGAACAAGCCAGATTCCTCTTCATCATAATTTCTTCCAATCCCGGATACTTGTTCACAAAGTAAGTAGCCCATGCTGTTTCACAGCCATGAAAACACAGCATTCCAGGTCACTGTGACCTTCAGCACATACAGAATTTTTCACTTTCACATGGATACCAGCTGTTGAGCCCTCTCTCCCTCTGATGTTCAAGGCCATTGAGCTTCTGTACATCAAGCACTCAGCATCATGTGTGTTTGTAACACTCCCTTTCAGTTCTTGTTGTGAAATCTCCTCATTTACTGTAACTGTTGCAGCAAACATCACACTCCATTAATTTCTGCTCTCAACCCTGTTGACCTGAACTTTCACAGGATTTCAAATGCAGTTTAGATTTCATTGCCATGTTTTTCAACAGCAGTCTCCTTCCAAGCTGAAGCAATTAAGACAGCACTTCAGTTTGATTTGTTACATCTTGGCAGCCATTGACTGTACTCACTTTTAGAGCATAAAATACTCAGAACAGCTATTTGCATTCTTTTCCCAAAAGTCTGCTTTGGAAAACACAACACAAGGCACAAAATAGCAATCAGGGGCATAAATAGCATCAGCTAGATGAACTTCAGGTGTACAGCAAAGAGAACAGAAATTATACAGAATAGGCAGCAATAGCACATGCATCCTCTTGGATTCTGCAAGGCAAAGGAAGAAAAGCATGAAGCTGTGATTCCTGAAACTCAGCACCAAACTCCCAGTCTCAAATGATGAACCCCTCTGCAGTTTGCCTTTGTTTCCTGTAAAGTCTGGATTTCCCCTTTACTTCTCGGATACAAGAAGTTAAGATGATTCCTATAAATCAGCTGTTCCTATATTTCTGTATTTTGGTATTAGTTCATGGAGCCATAGCTGTGAGTATGCAGAGGACAAGACCCTAAATGCATAATGCAGAGAATTTGCGTCATGCAATGAAGGGTCACAGCAGCTTTAACAGAAGGGGATTTCTTCCTTCTCGACTGATAGAAGGACTTTATTTCTTTCAATTAACACAAGCAGTCATAATCCAGCCTTGTGTGAACAACTGATGGAGCTCAAATGATCCAATGTTCCATTACCAGGATCATGACTGATGTAACAACCCCCAACATCCTCCCATACTTCCTGGATGAAAGAAAATTCACAGAGTTCCAAGAGACCTGGAAAAGGCCAAGGAGAATCCCTTCAGACATTTCCATCATCAGCCCAGTGAGTTCTCACCCTGCAGATTAGAGGCACCCTTTGGGTCCACACTGCATCAGATTGAACAGAGAGGTGTGCAGCCCTCTGGGAACCACTGGTGTCCATGGCCATGCCATCCTATGGATCACTGTCCCACTGCCATGTGTTGAACAGGAAGAGGGGAGAGGGTATGCATCAACAGTGCAAGAAAGTTGACCAGAGGAATCAAAATTAACTTCCCAAATTAACTGAACAGTGATATAAAAAAAAAGAAACTACTCTGAGCAGGGGTGGCTCACTTACAAATGATAAAGGAAACTGAGGGGGATATATTTTTGAAGTGTGAGCATTTATATCACAGTGGGGAGACATCATCCCTCCTTGAAAGTATTTTGTTAAAGCAAAGACAACCATTGGGTTGACGGAATTATGCTTTTAGAACTTTGGGGAAAACACTCCCCTCTCTTGGCTGCTCGTAACATGAATAAGCAGCCCAAAGTAAACAACATGTGGTCTTGTGTGGTCTTTTTGCTCTTCATATGAGGCTGGTATTTCACTCAAATCTAGGAAGTGACAGGAAGTGGGGAATTCTTCAGATACAGGAGATCCCTTGCTTTCCTAATAAGCTGTGGAAATACAGCATGTTTGGAAAAAGTATTATTGCTGTTCCAGATGGAAAATACAAAAAGATACATCTAGAAATATAGAATGAATTAGTAGTACTGTGTCTGCCCATGGCAGGGGGGTCAGAACTACGTGATCTTAAGGTCCTTTCCAACCCTAACTGTTCTATGATACTATGATTCTGTAACAGAAGAACTTTGATGTAGCCATATTCACAGATTTTCCAGACTCTTTCATAAGCGTTTGAGTGTTCAAGCATCAGTGAAGTACTAACCAATTCGTACACTGAAGCGTTAAAGGAGCTCCTGAAAGCAACGTAACTGCAGGAGTACTTGTAAATATAGATCATGGCGTGCAGTGGTTGGTCACATAAATCATCTACTTAGGGAAGAGAAATATGCCTCAGCAGATGAAAGGGCTCAGCACAGCAGGATCTGCGCTCCCTTTGCTGCTGCACTACAGGCAAGGAATCCACTGCTGCTTTCTTCAGCAAGGATCCTGAAGAACAATGACTGTTTAACACGCTGCTACCCATTTTCAAGTGATACGGGGTGTGGAAAGTTTGTGTTGGTTTTCTTGTCTCTTGCTCACTTGACCCCAGCACATCCTGCCTGCACCAATTATGGTACGAGACAGATACAAACCATTTACTCAGTGTGTTTTCTAACTGCCCGCTCGCTTTCCCTACCATACAACTTCTCTTCCACACAACCCATCCATGTCCCTGTCTCTCTCATGCCTGTGACCCTTCCCCTCTGCATGGTCTTGATCTCTACCCCTCCAAGCCACTCAGTCCAGCTCAGCCAAACCCCACAAGAGGTTTGCTACCTCCTCGAGATTTGTTGGCTCCTTCTTCCTCACAGGCTCATCTTTACACTCTGTGTATTGCAACAACAAGGGGACACTGTCTACTCTCATACATCAATTCCTTCAACTGTGAACTGAAAAATGCAAGCTGGAAGCCACTGTTTTGAAAACTGGAATGCATGTAATCCTTACCTACATTCCTCCCACCAGCTTCTCTATCCATGACTCTTATTCCTCTCCTTTGATTTCTCTCATGTTATCTCATTTTCACCATCAACGTCTTTCACAAACCAGGTTGTGACAGCATCACCTCCAATGCCTTCTAAAATCCACCTGCTTGCCTACAGGGATAGAGAGGGATGAGAGATAGAAATGAGATTTTAAGAGTATAAATAACACTAAGTCAATGAAAAATACTCTTGTGCACATATGTTACTCAGTACCAGATATCCATATTACTTGTCCATGTCCCCTATGTCTTCTCTCTGACACTTCTTGCTACAACCGTAATGTGTCACATCAAATCACACTGCTGTGTTTGTGTTTGGGGAAGGACTGCGTCTGGCTGTGGTGAGATACCTCACATTTTTTGGAGCCCTGAAATAGTAATCACACCCCATATATTTGTGAAGCACACTCAGCTGGGACAGCTCTGCAAAGCTCCAAGAGTTTTCCCAATGCCTCTGTGCAAGAAAGAGCTGCCAGAACCGGTTCCTTCCTTCTCCCAAAAGATAAAGTCTCTTTGCCACATCTCCCTGGGGCTGCAGCTCAGCCCCTTGCCCCCCACCGGCAGTAGCACTGAGGCACTGCAAGGCACATTCCAGGAATGCTTCCACTCAGCACACCCTGTGCTTCTGACTCTCCTCCTTCTCCTGAATGTTCAGCCATGGTTCAGTCAGGCTTAACTCCTTTCTTTAAACAGCTACTATTCTCAAGCAGACATGGAACCATCTATTCCTGAAGGCTCCCTTCCCAAGTCCTCATTGCCTGGTGTATCTTACATGGATTGGAACCCAGACCTAGAAAATGTTCATCTGAATTAATTTTTGTTTGTAAATAACAAAGACTTAATAACATTAAAATGAAAAAGTGGATGCAGAAGTAATTGATGCGGGTATAATAATCTCAGCATTAGGATTAGCTTGCAACATGATGATAGCAGAATAAAAATAATAAAATAGCATAACAAAAGCTCAAAACAAAACAAAAACCAACAAAAAAATGCAACACCCCCCCCCAAAAAAAAAATACAACAAATCCCCAAATACAACAAAAAATCCCCAAATAAACAGACAAAAAATCCCCACAAAACAGAGTTCCTACAATTAAGGAGTCTTGTGATTTAAGCTTTATGATCTGCTGATGAACCAACCAACACATCTAAACACACCTTTATTTTTAACTAAACCCAAGGACTAACAAGTCAAAACAAAACAAATCCCCATCAGTGTTTTGGTCTATTGTAAATCTTTCAAGTATCAGGCAGCAAGTTCAGGGCAGAGAGGAAAGAACCATCTTGTTCTGGTCTCCTGCATGATGTGGGAGAAAATGAAACAAAATCAATGCCTTCTAGCTATGAGAAGGGTAAAAAGCAGCTGCACCATCATCCTGAGCAGGGCAGAGATAGAAGCTCTGAGAATGCCACAGCACTTCTTTTGAATCACAGACAGGGCTCAGACTTTTTCTGTTGCTGACTGTTGAGCTTGGAGAGCACAACACTAAACTGACAGCTCAATTTCCAGAGAAGGGGCAGATGTAATAGTTGATGCCTTTGAACATTGGTTTGACTACCTTTGGCTCTGCTCTGCCTCTGCTCATTCTAATTCCTGCAGCAATCTCTGGAGGTAGGGCCAGGCTGATGGACCTTAGGGCATCCTGAAAGCTCCTGGTAGGAAGCTCACAGCCCCCATGCAGCCTAAGGAGTGCTCTCTCAGACACCCATTACACTCGATATTAAAGAAAGCACCTGTTTTAGTACAGCCTCTCAACAAGCACAGGCTCAGCCTCTGTACTGCTCAATTCCACTGGATGCAGCAGATCCTCACAGGTGCCGTTTCCTACTGAAGTCACTAGGTTGGTTTGTTTTTCTATAAGGTAAATCATATTCTGCCCTTTGGGCTTAATACCTAAACCCTTTTCTTGATAAGATTCCCACTAACTCATCTCTAAGTTGCCAGCCTTGTAACCTCATATCCCATCTATGTCAACAGCAGTGAGTTGATCACCACTCCATAGTGTACCAAACCACCAGATATGTGTTACTACAAATTTGTCCCCTTTGCGGACACATCTACAGCACTTCCAGGTCTTATGGTTTAATGTTTGCAGGTCTCTGGTACAATCCTGCCATGACCTCCCTCTCAAATGGAACTCACTGGACCTCTCTTTGGTACCCACCAAACCATAACAGGCTTCAATACTTCATACAGAGGAAAGGCGTAAAAGGTCCTATCTCATCACTGGTAAACTCAGTGAGGGAAGCCAAGATCATCACCAACACACTGAGTTGCCTTTTTAGGTTCTTTTATATTTGCTTTGGGTTCTCTGGTCGTTTTTTCCTTCCTCCATCATGACTGGTTTCAGGGTCCGATGAATCTCAAAAAGAAAGAAATATACCAACATCGATTCAGGTGCTCAGTGCTCAGACACTACAAATAAATTGCCCAGCTCCTCTGTAACTTAGCTCAGGAAAGCAGCCAATTTGCTAAAGGTTTAGGAAGTCTTACAAGTAAAGATAGCCTAGGCTTTTCCCTCTAATCTATATTAGCACTTTTTTTCATTTCTCTTATCTACCTCAACCCTTCATTTCAGAACCGGTCAAGTTTCAACCAAACAGGTTCCTTATCACATGGAAATCCCACATGCCAGACCAGTGCTATAGCCTGCACAAACACTCTTAAAAATAACACCTATAGCAGGAGTGAGCTGCCACATCCTCAGCACAGGCGACCCCAGACTTCCCTGTCACTCCACATTGCCATGGCTATGAGTGATGCTCAGACACCAGCCCTACCACGGAGATGAGATTGCCACATCACCAAGGCAAGTGGGAGGTTACGCTAGGCACAGACACACTCCAAATCTGAATGTCATCCATTTAATTAATAAGGTAATATAATGTAGCCACTTACAGGTAATGCAGAACTTTAGTAGCATTTCGGCTGAATTAAATTAGGAGAGGTTTTAGTCTAGCTTTTAAAAAAAATGGCAAAAATGTAAGATCCTGTTAACAAAACAAAATACAGACAAAATATATTATTGTTATAACAATAAAGTGAGGAAAAGTATTATGCACTAAACATAATTAGAACCAAACGAGGATCCCTTAACTAATACTAATCCTATATTAACTGCATATTACTGCTTCCTAAACATGAGAAAGGTAAAGGCTGCCCAGGAGGCAATTATAGTGCAAGACAAACCAAGCAAGAAACTCCTCTGTATCAGTACTTTTAATACTGGAAATTTGTCCATGACTGAAGGTGTACAGGACTCAGCCTGCATGATCCACATGCACCCTTAAGCAGGACCCATCAACTCCCCCATTTAACTAGGTGCCTGGCAGTACCGAGATACTCATCTCAAGCTCTTCAGTTGTTGCCAAGGTGTCATTCATGTTTCTGATTCCCTATTAGTATCACCTAATAATCTTCTGCTGGCTGGTTTTCAAAGAGCTCTAAAAGGATTTAAGAATAAGAAAGGTATAAGAAAGCATTTCTGCAGCAAGAAAAGGACAAGGCAAGAGAGAAAATCTGCTTGCTTTTGCAGTCAAAGGAAGAAGTTCAGCCTATGGCTTTTGCATGCCTCAGATAACCAGGGAACCAGAAAATGAAACCTCAAATCCACTACTTTAAGTGCAATCATTTGGGGATCTGTCTTGTTATTTCTGAGTCACAACTTGCTCGGAATTAACAAGAGTCACAAAGCTTTAAAAAGCAGACATGACCACAAGTTCCCCTGTTTCTGCCCTCTTCTCCCTCAAGTGTGAGGCAAGCTCTCTGCTTACAATCACGGCTGTGTCCCTCCTGCTTCCCTGGAAGTCCACAGCACAGCCCCTACATTTCTGAGCTGCTTTCCCATCTTGTTCAAACACAGACGATTTGAGCAGAGGTTCACTCCAGGGCACAGAAATTGTTCATCCTGGGCAAAGCTGTGTGGAGCCGGGTCCCAGTGCCAGGGCTGGGGGAAGCCCTGCTGCAGAGCCCAGAGTGTGCTGCTGCAGCACGCAGACGATGGGGCTGGCACAGACAAGGGCAGACACACTGAATTCCAGCCTGATCTCACCCCATCAGTTTGCTCTGACTGAGATAGAACTGCTGTTATCTTTGACCCTACTCTCCCTCGAGGATGCGATCAAAGCGCTTCTGAAATGCTGCTGCAATAGTAAATCCACAGCGGCAAAATCAATTCCACAGGCCTCAGAGCCTGAGCAAAGGCTAAACACATTTAGTAATCACCATGTTTATAGGGCTGTGTATTCTAGGTTTTGCATTGGTGTGACACTCGATACATGGGTTACCACTTGGTAAGGTAGAGATGGCAGAGAATGATTAACACCAAGGCTATCCGGAAGCCAATGACACAATGAATGCCCAGCTGCCCACCCTCTACTGTAGCAACAAGATTATCCTTACCCTCAGGTAAAGTTTTCCTTCAGATCCTACTTCAGCTTCACTTTATCTGAGCCTCCAAAACAGTTTATTAAAACAAATCCTTACATCTACCAAACAAACATACTGCAGACAAAAAGGGTTCTAGAACTGCAAACCAATACACTTCGTTCTGAGGTTGGTGTGAAGATACCTGGGCTTGAGAAGTGGAGAATTCTGGTTTGTGCCCTTCCTTCTGTCTCTTCTGCCTAAATCCTCCAGGATTGAGAAGCAAAGTGTGGCTGGGTCACTGCCCGAGAAGGAAACGGCCTTCAGGGAGGTCGAGTTCCTGCACACAGCAGGAAAGCTATGCAGGATGGATCAGAACGGGAAAAAGATTTAATTTTTATTTAGTTTTGCTATTGTGAAGATACTCAAAAGATTTTCAAAATAAAGAAAGCAGGACTGAGGAGAAAATTTTTTTCGGCACTTGGAGGCACTGCTTTTTTCTAGATCCAAAATGCGATGGAGTCAAGTCAGGACCATGGGTCTTTGCTCTTGTACGAGCTTCTCAAATTCACATTTCACTGCTCTTCACTGAATCATCTGTTGCACACAAGTGTGATTGTAACCGAGCCACTGACAAGTCACAAACATTTCCCACAATGTATTAGTCCTGTAGGGGCTCCAGCCCAAAAACCCACTCTTCAAACACCACTGAATTGGAGGAGACTTGGGTACTAGTGAGGTTTTATTATTTACCCTGAGGAAGGAGGTGTTGAACTCTGCAAAGGCAGGAGCCAAGGACCATGATACCTTTGCCTGTGGGGCTGCAGGCACTGGCTGGTTGCAGCTTCGCATTGGTGATGCAGCATGCAGATTTGGCTGGGGAGAGAACAGAGTTGCCTGCATCCATCCACACAGCCAAGTAGAACTTGCTTTACTTCCCTCTGCTCCCCAAAACCACTAAGGATTAGGTAGTGGCATAAAGCATCCTTCCTCTGCAGGGGATGCTCTCCTAAGCAGACCCACCTAAGTAGGACCTACCAGATCTGGGTGAGATGACCCTTGCTGGCCATAAGAAAGGAGAGACTCAGGCATAACACAGGAACAGCTCCACAGCCTGTTTTTACCAGCAATGGAGAGAGAATCATGTCCTGTAGGTGCAAATCTTTCTCCCTTTATTAATTCTGCTTGCTCTGATGGCAATTCTTAGAGCCAATTTTTCTGTAAGTGACTAAGTTGTTGCCTGTCTTGAGGGCTCTGTCTCATGGGCAGCTTGCAACTATTGGTGCATTTAGTTTACAGGCATTTTAAGCTAAAGTTGAATACAAAGACATCCTTGCCTTATTTACATACACATAATCCCTATCAACCATGTACCACAAAGTTGCTTAGGATCCTAAAGAGTGTGTGTCAACATAGCAATAAATAAAGAGGTAACTTGTAAAGATCCTACCCCAAAGCAATATTAGCAAAGAAATTGAGACCTTACCCAGAAGAAAAGCAAATATTGTTTGAATAAGTCAACAATGAAAGTAGGACTCTTTGTACTCAGAAGTCAGGGTCTGGTACAGGGACACTGGTATGTCCCAATGCCCATGCTTGCACACATCTGCCCAGGCTAAAATCAAGACAAAACTGTGAAGAAAACAACATGAATATTACTCCGGAGTAATCTATTAAATATAACTTAAATACTATTTAACTAGTATAAATATCTCTTATACTTATTGACAGACATATTTTCTTATGCTGCATTTTCAGTGCTATGAACACACTCAAACGGTGTCACAAGATATTCACGCAGTTCCCATTTAAGATCATCACGTGGAGCAACAGAGAAAAATCAACAGAGATTTTTTTTTCTTTGAAGCTACCAGCAATTTGCCAGTGACATGGACAGTGATTGAGTGCGCCCTCAGCAAGTCTGATGATGACATGAAGCTCTGTGGCTTGGTCGATATGTTGGAGGGAAGGAATGCCATCCAGAGGGACCTTGACATGCTTGTGAGGTGGGCTGATGCCAACCTCATGAA